>JBCNJP010010833.1:0-19945 GCA_039602395.1 Deinandra increscens subsp. villosa
TTGAAGAATCCCGAAGGTTGCTTAACATACTGAAAAACCGAGGTGGTGGGCAAATACCTTGGTTGCGGAAGCGGATCGAGTCTTTGTGTAACTCGTTTTTGTAGAAACAAATGAACACCCGGATATGAACACGATGGTGTTTGAGATGTGATGATGATGATGAGCAAAGCTAGTATAAACATGATAGATGAAGAACAAGATAGATAGATAAACAAGGTGGAATGATAGATAAATAAAGATAACCGAAAGATTACATTTTACCTACCCCACGCATTCCCGGGTATCATGAACTTACTAGGTGAGTTCATGAACCCTCGACAAGCTTCAAAGAACCATGACTAACTCTCTCTCACAGTCATACATCATCATCAAGTCTTTCACATGAGAAAGACTTGCTATATATACTACAAAACTCACTAAGGGCATAATAGTAAAACTACCAACTAGTGACAATATTTAAACAATAAATAATATTCACTAGAGCCATCTTCTTTAGTTGAGTCTTGTGTCTTGAGTTGTCATGTTCTTCACCGTGTTGTCGGGACGGTAAATGTTAAGTGGCCGTTGAGTATTAATCACATCTATCCAAATCTTGTTGGCTCGGTATCTCGATTCCCAACAATCTCCCCCTATTTGGTAGATGGTATACTCAACACTTGTGACATTGGTTCTTTGTATTCTTGCATCTTGACTTCAAGAAAATCTTCATGTAGTTTCAAATCTTTTGTTCTTCAATTCTCCTTTGTGAAGCTCCCCCTACAATAAACATTCTTCTAGCCCCAAACCATAGGCTGTAAATGCATAGGGTGTTTACAAACTTCAACACAATGGCAAGCTACTTGAGGACTAAGTCATAACTCAAGGTACCAATATTGTTGAAAGTAAACAAGATAAAGGATCTATGAAAAACTCGAGAATTAAATCCACAATTCAACCATCTTGAAATACTTGGCCGAATACCAAACCAATGCTTTGCACGAAGATAAACCACTTCTTTTGCTTTCTTTTGCTAAACCCGTTGCAAAAAGTCTCATCAAGATCATCACATTTTCTCCCCCTAGACTTTTGCAACCCGTAGCAAAATATAATAAGCATGTTGTTGTAGGCAAACACATCCAAGTAGCATATCACAAACAAAAATCAGCCTTGCAATATCAACCGGTTAATCTTCATAATCCAACCAATAATAAATCCCTTTCATCTTCAACATATCGACCCAAACTTGCGCATAACTTTCATAACCGTTTTACCTCATAGCACGTCTGCCATAACGAAGTAATCTTGATATAAAAGTATAATTGTAGGTGTACCTGAAATGTTTGATGAACATTGGGTTCTCGAAATTACGAATAGTGTTGGAGAAGAATATGAAGTGGTTGACGTGGATCCTCTTGGCTTCAACTTCGGTTGCTACCATGTGTTGACAACAAAATAATAATAACAGTAGCTCACTGTTATATTCATCCCAAATCTGTCAAATTTTCTGCTCTAAACTGTCAATTTTCAGCAACTCAAATCTGGCTTAAACAAGTAAATTCGCAGCCCAATCTGCCTTAAATCTCTTTAATAACCCAAGCAGATTTAAGAGACAAACTGGTCTGGCCCAATTCAGATCAGCAGCCCAGCAGAAAATTGGAGATAGTCAGGCCCAATCGGTTTCTTTGAATATCCGGCCCATTTCTTCATTTAAGAGGAATAAAACCCTACAAGATGGCTGCAAACATAGCAACATGCGTACCAGACAAAACCCATTGCGCCTCTTCTCCTTCATTTCTGACGAGCAAAAGGTAACAAAGACCGGCGACCTTATTTGTGATTTCCGGTCGAACTAATCTGAACAGCGACGAACACCGACGGCTTCAGATTTGTGAACAGAAGATGAATATCGGTGATGTGAACCTGAAGTGACTGTCTCCGGCGAGAGTAGGATCAGCAGGAGTGAAGTCGACGACCTGAGAAGAGAACAAGAGCTGAACTCCGGTTGAAACTTGTCAGTTCCGTTTGAACGATATCGAGTTCCGGTTGAACTCGAGTTTTCCGTTTGAAATGTAGATTTCCGGTTCAAATCTCGAATTTCCGGTTGAACTTCATCTCCGGTTCATCTCCATTTTCCGGTTGAAGTTTCAAATTCCGGTTGAAGTCAGATGTCCGGTTGAACTCGGAAGTCCGCTTGAAGTTCAGATTTCCGGTTGAAATAACTTCCGGTTGATCTCCACTTTTCCGGTTGAAGATGAAAGTTCCGGTTGAACATCCACTTTTCGGTTGAACCGAATCCGGTTGGTTTTTCCGGTTGAAACGAGTTTCCGGTTGAACTCGGGTTTGGCCGGAACGACTTCGTTTTTCCGTCAGAATTAATGTTTCCGGTTCGACCGTCTCTATTCCGTTTGATATAGACTGTACTGATTGGATCTTCATCTTCCGGTTGAGATGAAATGGCCGGAACCCGGTTCGATTTTCCGGTGAACCGATGGTTCCGGTGACCGGAATGAAACAGATCGGTACTGAGTTATTAACTAAAAACTCAGATTTGAGTTTCAAGAACAGAAACCTGGATCTGTTGACAGATTTGCACCTTCACCAACTTGTCACCTTAGAAACCTTTGTCTTCATTCTTGAACCGAACAGAAACGGGTAACGAACGTGTTCGAGCTGCAGTCTCGTGTTCGTTTTTCTGAGTTCATCATCTTCAATAAACAAACCTGTAACTCACTCAATATTTTGTGTATATTTTTGTTTTACTAATTTTCAAGAGAGAGAGAGAGAGTACTATGGTTGACTTGAAAACATGTGAATGTGACATGTAGGTTGCTTGTGACAGAAAAAGGAAATGGATAATAGGATGAATTTAGTAAAAAGCACACTTGGTTTGTGGGACTCTAGATAAAGTAAACTCAAAAAGCTAATAAGCAATTTGAATTCTACACACAAACAGACAAAGTGTGATGTGATAAGAATAATCACACCTTTCAAGATTTTCTTGAGATCTACAAAAAAATAAAGTTGACCATGAATTTGAATTTAAGAATTTGCATACGTAAAATATGCAGAAAGTTTCATGAATCATTTTTGAGGCTAGATTTTGATAGCAATGGAATATCAAAGAAATCAAATTGTGTTCACTGGCAAAAACACAAACACTCAAAATAATTTACTTTCGACGACTCAAGAATAATAAATGAATAAATAGATCTTTGACTATTCTAAATAAGAAAAATTCAAGGATCTTTTTCAAAAACTTTGAAAGACATGGAGGGGAGTTCAAAATCTTTCTAAAAAGTTTACATCTCCATTTGTTTACAAAAACAAGCATATGAACACAAAGTTGAGATATCAACCGTGAGGTTGCATAATCTCGACCATGGCTCTGATACCAATTGAAAAACCGAGGTGGTGGGCAAATACCTTGGTTGCGGAAGCGGATCGAGTCTTTGTGTAACTCGTTTTTGTAGAAACAAATGAACACCCGGATATGAACACGATGGTGTTTGAGATGTGATGATGATGATGAGCAAAGCTAGTATAAACATGATAGATGAAGAACAAGATAGATAGATAAACAAGGTGGAATGATAGATAAATAAAGATAACCGAAAGATTACATTTTACCTACCCCACACATTCCCGGGTATCATGAACTTACTAGGTGAGTTCATGAACCCTCGACAAGCTTCAAAGAACCATGACTAACTCTCTCTCTACACTCATACATACATCATCAAGTCTTTCACATGAGAAAGACTTGCTATATATACTACAAAACTCACTAAGGGCATAATAGTAAAACTACCAACTAGTGACAATATTTAAACAATAAATAATATTCACTAGAGCCATCTTCTTTAGTTGAGTCTTGTGTCTTGAGTTGTCATGTTCTTCACCGTGTTGTCGGGACGGTAAATGTTAAGTGGCCGTTGAGTATTGATCACATCTATCCAAATCATGTTGGCTCGGTATCTCGATTCCCAACAATCTCCCCCTATTTGGTAGATGGTATACTCAACACTTGTGACATTGGTTCTTTGTATTCTTGCATCTTGACTTCAAGAAAATCTTTATGTAGTTTCAAATCTGTTATTCTTCAATTCTCCTTTGTGAAGCTCCCCCTACAATAAACATTCTTCTAGCCCCAAAGCATAGGCTATAATGCATAGGGTGTTTACAAACTTCAACACAATGGCAAGCTACTTGAGGACTAAGTCATAACTCAAGGTACCAATATTGTTGAAAGTAAACAAGATAAAGGATCTATGAAAAACTCGAGAATTAAATCCACAATTCAACCATCTTGAAATACTTGGCCAAATACCAAGCCAATGCTTTGCACGAAGATAAACCACTTCTTTTGCTTTCTTTTGCTAAACCCGTTGCAAAAAGTCTCATAAGATCATCACATCTTCTCCCCCTAGACTTGTGCAACCCGTAGCAAAAATGAAAGCATATTGTTGTAGGCAAACACATCTAAGTAGCATGTCACAAACAAAAATCAGCCTTGCAATATCAACCGGTTAATCTTCATAATCCAACCAATAATAAATCCCTTTCATCTTCAACATATCGACCCAAACTTGCGCATAGCTTTCATAACCGTTTTACCCCATAGCACGTCTGCCATAACGAAGTAATCTTGATATAAAAGTATAGTTGTAGGTGTTCCTGAAATGTTTGATGAACATTGGGTTTTCGAAATTACGAATAGTGTTGGAGAAGAATATGAAGTGGTTGACGTGGATCCTCTTGGCTTCAATTCGGTTGCTACCATGTGTTAACAACAAAATAATAATAACAGTAGCTCACTGTTATATTCATCCCAAATCTGTCAAATTTTCTGCTCTAAACTGTCAATTTTCAGCAACTCAAATCTGGCTTAAACAAGTAAATTCGCAGCCCAATCTGCCTTAAATCTCTTTAAAACATAACAGATTTAAGAGAGCAAACTGGTCTGGCCCAATTCAATCAGCAGCCCAGCAGAAAATTGGAGATAGCAGGCCCAATCGGTTTCTTTGAATATCCAGCCCATTCCTTCATTTAAGAGGAATAAAACCCTAAAGTGGCTGAAACATAGCAATATGCGTACCAGACAAAACCCATTGCGCCTCTTTCCTTCATTTTGACGAGCAAAAGGTAACAAAGACCGGCGACCTTATTTGTGATTTACGTCGAACTAATCTGAACAGCGACGAACACCGACGGCTTCGATTTGTGAACAAAGATGGATATCGGTGATGTGAACCTGAAGGCTGTCTCCGGCGAGAGTAGGATAAGCAGGAGTGAAGTCGACGACCTGAGAAGAGAACAAGAGCTAACTCCGGTTGAAACCTGTCTTCCGTTTGAACGAATCGAGTTCCGGTTGAACTCGGTTTTCCGTTTGAAAGGTAGATTTCCGGTTCAAATCTCGAATTTCCGGTTGAACTTCATCTCCGGTTCATCTCCATTTTCCGCTTGAAGTTTCAAATTCCGGTTGAAGTCAGATGTCCGGTTGAACACGGAAGTCCGCTTGAAGTTCAGATTTCCGGTTGAAATAACTTCCGGTTGATCTCCACTTTTCCGGTTGAAGATGAAAGTTCCGGTTGAACTCCACTTTTCGGTTGAACCGAATCCGGTTGGTTTTTCCGGTTGAAACGAGTTTCCGATTGAACTCGGGTTTGGCCGGAACGACTTCGTTTTTCCGTCAGAATTAATGTTTCCGGTTCGCCGTCTCTATTCCGTTTGATATAGACTGTACTGATTGGACTTCATCTTCCGGTTGAGATGAAATGGCCGGAACGCGGTTCGATTTTCCGGTGAACCGAGGTTCCGTGACCGGAAAGAACAGATCGGTAGAGTTATTAACTAAAAACTCAGATTTGAGTTTCAAGAACAGAAACCCGGATCTGTTAACAGATTTGCACCTTCACCAACTTGTCACCTTAGAAACCTTTGTCTTCATTCTTGATCCGAACAGAAACGGGTAACGAACGTGTTCGAGCTGCAGTCTCGTGTTCGTTTTTCTGAGTTCATCATCTTCAATAAACAAACCTGTAACTCACTCAATATTTTGTGTAGATTTTTGTTTTACTAATATTCAAGAGAGAGAGAGAGAGTACTATGGTTGACTTGAAACATGTGAATGTGACATGTAGGTTGCTTGTGACAGAAAAAGGAAATGGATAATAGGATGAATTTAGTAAAAGGCACACTTGGTTTGTGGGACTCTAGGTAAAGTAAACTCAAAAAGCTAATAAGCAATTTGAATTCTACACACAAACAGACAAAGTGTGATGTGATAAGAATAATCACACCTTTCAAGATTTTCTTGAGATCTACAAAAAAATAAAGTTGACCATGAATTTGAATTTAAGAATTTGCATACGTAAAATATGCAGAAAGTTTCATGAATCATTTTTGAGGCTAGATTTTGATAGCAATGGAATATCAAAGAAATCAAATTGTGTTCACTGGCAAAAACACAAACACTCAAAATAATTTACTTTCGACGACTCAAGAATAATAAATGAATAAATAGATCTTTGACTATTCTAAATAAGAAAAATTCAAGGATCTTTTTCAAAAACTTTGAAAGACATGTAGGGGAGTTCAAAATCTTTCTAAAAAGTTTACATCTCCATTTGTTTACAAAAACAAGCATATGAACACAAAGTTGAGATATCAACCGTGAGGTTGCATAATCTCGACCATGGCTCTGATACCAATTGAAAAACCGAGGTGGTGGGCAAATACCTTGGTTGCGGAAGCGGATCGAGTCTTTGTGTAACTCGTTTTTGTAGAAACAAATGAACACCCGGATATGAACATGATGGTGTTTGAGATGTGATGATGATGATGAGCAAAGCTAGTATAAACATGATAGATGAAGAACAAGATAGATAGATAAACAAGGTGGAATGATAGATAAATAAAGATAACCGAAAGATTACATTTTACCCACCCCACACATTCCCGGGTATCATGAACTTACTAGGTGAGTTCATGAACCCTCGACAAGCTTCAAAGAACCATGACTAACTCTCTCTCTACACTCATACATACATCATCAAGTCTTTCACATGAGAAAGACTTGCTATATATACTACAAAACTCACTAAGGGCATAAAAGTAAAACTACCAACTAGTGACAATATTTAAACAATAAATAATATTCACTAGAGCCATCTTCTTTAGTTGAGTCTTGTGTCTTGAGTTGTCATGTTCTTCACCGTGTTGTCGGGACGGTAAATGTTAAGTGGCCGTTGAGTATTGATCACATCTATCCAAATCATGTTGGCTCGGTATCTCGATTCCCAACAATTTTTTCTTTATTTTTTTATTTTCGTCAATTTAAAATTATAATTTTTAGTGAGTTTTATAGAACGTTGATTTTTAAAGTTGTAGTGAGTTTTAAAAAACAAGGAGTTTTAAAACAACAGTGAGTTTTAAAAATAAAGAGGTTTAAACACAACAATGAGTTTTATATTTTAAGAGAGTTTTATAATTTTCAATGAGTTTTATAGAACATCGATTTTTTAAGTTGTAGTGAGTTTTAAAACTCAGCAATAATGAGTTTTATAATATTTAATATGTTTTATAGAAAATATAACTCTTTTAACAACGATTATATTTTAATGTCTCTAACAACTTTATAGGTTTTCTTTTTTTTTTATTTTTAAAAACTTATCGCATAAAAAAACCAAATTCAACAGAAATGAGTTTTATAACTTTTAGCGAGTTTTAAAGAACACTATAGGGGTCTACAAGGTCTACACTTTTTAAGGGGTCTACAATGAACCTCACCCTATATATATATATATATATATATATATATATATAGGGTAAGGATCATGTAAAAACCACATCTTTTTTGCGAAAACCTAAAAACTAATACTAAAACCTTCATAATTTTTTCATACGATCATATTTTTTTTTAAAAATTTGCACCAAAAACCTTAGAATTATGAGTTCTTTAATTCTGGAAAAAATTAAAAAAAAACTTTAACGTCTCGTCGTTTTTTATTAGTGCACATGTGCACTAATAATAAAACTCATACATATAGTATGCGTTAATGTTTTTTTTAGAAAAATCGCATCAAATACTTTATAATTTTGTTAGTTTTTCATTGTTTTTTATTAGTGCACATGTACACTAATAAAAAAACACTTTATATGTGTCGTATACATTAATATTTTAAAAGAGAAGTTGCACCATAAATCTTATAATTGTGTTATCTTTAACTCTGAAAATATATTAAACGTTTTGAAATTTTTTAAATTTTATGCTACACACGTGCACTATAACTAATAGTTATAGTGCATATGTAGAATTATCATTAGTTCTATGAATATTTTAGGTTTTTTAAATGTTTTTAACCTAAACAATATGTTTTCGCATGACAATTCTCATTTGTGTAGTACTAATGAAAATGGTGCACATGTACACTAATAATACACATGTGCACTAATTTTTTTTTTCGAAATATCAATTTCTTTTCCAGAATCAAAGACAATAGAATTTTAAGATTTTTGGTGCAAGTTTCATAGAAAAATATTAACGTATGTAAAAGTTATGAATGTTTTAGTGTTAGTTTTTAGGTTTTTACGAAAAAAAAGAGTTTTCGCAGGATCCATACTTTCTATATATATATATATGGAAAGTATACCATGAAAACCCATATTAATCTTGAAAACCTTAAAAACCCATCTAAGGGTTGAGGTTGTTCCACATCACCACTTTTTCCATTGTTTGTCTTATTCCCAAAGAGGGCTTAATGGTCATTTCCTCCACCCTATTATTTTATTGTTTTTCTCTTGTAAGAAATTAGATGTATATATGTATATCTGTGTTCCAGATTTCCCGAATTCAAAATTTTTAAATTCTTTCAAAACTACCCACCATAATCCTCTTCTTAAATGCTTTCAAAACTACCCACCGTCTTCAACCACATTCCTTCGCCGTTGTTCCTCCGACGATGTTGCCAGAAATAGTTCGCACGAGAGAATGGAGCAGACGATGGCGGTTGTGGTTGCACGAAGACGTAGCCACACAAACAGTTACCTCGCGACATCCGATGTCCCGATTAGGATTCTGTTGTGTCAAACTGTGGCGGTGCGATGTAGGGATTAGCTGGTGGTGGTTCGATGTTGCCCCGATGATGTTTATTTTAATGGAACAACCGCCACAATCGGTGGTGATTCGAGAGAAAACGAGGCTTCGGCGCGAATTGGTAATTTTTACCCCATCTTCCGTTTTATTTCAATTTTTTTAACGGAAAATTTCTATTTTATTATTTTGGGTTTTTGTCTTCTATTGTGTGGCTCCATTAGTGTAATAGTCATATTTTCCTTTATTATTAGTTCGTAGCTTATTATATAGAGAGATTTGTAGTTGTGGTTCTTCATTTGTTTTTTATATATTCATTATCTAAATGAATATATATTTTATTTAATTTAAAAATGCATTTGATTATATCAAACATTAAGGTTAATATGCATTTTCGTTATTGGTTTGTTTAATAATATTGCATATGTAATTTTACCGCTCAGATTTATTTAAATAAAACTATATTTATAAAATATTTATTTTCTAGTTCTGTTACATATAAAAATTTGCACATATGTAATTTTACCGCTCAGATTTATGTAGATAAAACTTATATATTTATAAAATATTTATTTTCTAATTCTGTTACATATATAAAAATCTTAAAAATAGGGTTGTTTAATAATATTACATATGTAATAACTTGTTTGACTTCTTAAAAATATGTTTGTTTATTAATATTACATATGTAATTTTACCGCTCAGATTTATATAGATAAAAGTATATTTATAAAATATTTATTTTTTGAATTTTGTTACATATTAAAATTTACACATGTAGCATGCTATATATATGTAATATCTTATGTTACATATGTAATATATTTGTAATGTATTGTTTTACATATGTAATAACTGACATTAAATATATGATAACTAATCTTACATATGTAAATTTATGTTTATTAATGTTAACTCTCATTTTATATTTAAATTTACATATGTAAACTTAGGTTACATATGTACATTAGTGTTATTTTGATGTCACATCTCATTATATGATAAATTTATATATGTAACATTCTGTGACGTTTACATATGTAATTTTAATACAATGTGTATTCTCTAATCATGATATATATGCAAATTTAAATATGTATCATGTTACATATGTAATTTATTTACGTAAAAAGTTACGTATCGTTATCTATTTAATGTTACATCTTATTTTGTATTTAAATTTACATATGCACTTTAATAAAATATTTGTTCTTTGATCCTATTACATATGTAAATTTACAGATGTGACATGCTATATATACGTAATATATTATTGCTTGAACTGATTAACTTGTTTTTTCGTAGATGAATGAATTTTGTTTGTTTCATTTTATATCTCATTATCTATATAGATTTACATATGTAAACTTCTGTTACATATGTAAAATCCATCTGTTTTATATTCCATCTCATGATTTACATATGTATAATTTTGTTTGTTTCATATTATATCTCATTATATATTTAAGTTTACACATATAAATTTATGCTACATATATCGTGGACTGATTAACTTGTTTTTTCGTAGGTGAATGAATTTTGTTAGTTTCATATTATATCTCACTATCTATATAGATTTACATATGTAAACTTCTGTTACATATGTAAAATTTATCTGTTTTATATTACATCTCATGATTTACATATGTATAATTTTGTTTGTTTCATGTTATTTATCTCACTATCTATATAGATTTACATATGTAAACTTCTCTGACATATGTAAAATTCATCTGATTTATATTACATCTCATGATTTACATTGTTTCTTATTATATCTCATTATATATTTGAATTTACATATGTAAATTTATGCTACATATTTGGTGGACTGATTAACTTGTTTTTTTCATAGACGAATGAATTTTTGTGTCAAAGATGAAGACGATTATCAAGAACTGAAACATAATTAGCTTTTCTATTTTTTTATTAGCTTGTTATATGTTTTGTTATGTTTTCATGTTAATTGTAACGGTTAATTATAAATTAATAAAATATATTTGTCATTTTTTTTGTTTCGTTTGTCCAAATAATTACATATGTAAAACGTGCGGCTGTACAATGTTTAATAGCAGTTATAATACTTTTACATATGTAGAATGCGCGCATGTAGAATGTTTAATATCAGTTATATGGTTTTTACATATGTAACAATTCGTATCAGGAAATAGAAAAATAAAAGAGATAAAATTTAAAAATGAGGAAAGAGAAAATTAAAAAATAGGAGTCAAAAGTTAATGATCGGAATAATCTATAGAAATTAAAAGGTAGGAAAGAGAAAAAGTAAAAAGTAGAAAAGAGAGTAATGATTAAAATCTTGGATTTTTTGAAAAAGGAAGAGAGAGAAAATAAGTGTAAGATTACCATTGTTTCATTTTATACTTTTTAAACATTAAAATAAATCAAAAAGAAAAAGCAAAAAGCTGGATTTAATCTCATCCATTGATGAGAAAAAATCAATGGTTGTATAGAGTTTCCAATGTTTTCAAGGTTATATAGGGCTTTGAAGGGATCCATCCCCTATATATATATATATATATATATATATATATATATATAGAGGAAGGGTAAGATGCAAACCATCTTGAGATGAGAAAACTTTAGAAACTCAATATGGGCCTTTGATTATGATGATCTAATGGCTCTTATTTTTCTATCTTTTTTATTTTTTTTAATTGTCTAACTTGTTTGTCTTTTAATGCCAAAAGGGTAGAAAAGGAAAGAAAATATATGATGTGTACTTGCTTTGCAGACTTGTACTTGACATGAACTACATATCATCTTCATCCTCCATTTCTTTATCTTTGAATTTCATCATCATTTCTTCATCCTCCATTTCTTCATCCTCCGTCACCTACCACCTTCACCATCACCTACCACCTCCTCCACCACCTAGCACCATTACAACCAAAATCAAGTCCTCCGTTCATCTTCATCATTCACGACGCTGTCGACGAACACCGCCCAACCCCCAAGATCTCTGCCGAGGAGCTTGTCAACATCTTGAAGGCGCTCGGATCTGAGACCTCCGACGAAGAGGTGAGCCAAATGTGACGATTTCTAGTTAACTTTTATTTTTTTCTTGCAATTCTGTTTTTTAGTATTTTAAATTTACACCAAACTTAAGTGTTAATAGATGGATAATATTGTAAACATTTTTCTTTTAGTTTATATTTTAAATGAATTGATAATTATAATTATTCTTGTTTTTAATTTCTATTCTTGTTTAAAATTTAATAATAAAAGTTGTTTATAATTAATTTTCTTTTAGTTTATATTTCATAATCTTGATGTCTCTACTCACCCTTCACATTACTAATGTAACTTTGTTTGATATTACATGTGTAAATTCTGTATGTAATTTTTTTTAATTCATTACTAGTCTTTATTTTTTATGTTACATATGTAACTTGCTTAGCTTAATACAATATGTGTTTTTAATCATGTTATGTATGTAAATTTACATATGTGTCATTCCCTTGATATTTCTGTTTAGTTTAATGTTACACACATGTTACATATGTTTTTTTTAATAATGTTATATATGTAAATCTACACATGTGTTACATATATAATGTTACATATAATGTTACATCTTATGCTACATGTATCATATTGTGTAAAGTTACAAATTTTAATACAATATTCATATAAAAATAGTGCTTTAAGAAAATGGTAAGTGGTCTAACATTTATTATGGATACGCTAGACTTTTGATTTAATATAATATTTGTTTTTAATCATGTTACGTACGTAAATTCACATATGTATCATTCCCTTGGATATTTCCTTTCAGTTTAATGTTACACCGCGTGTTACATAAGTTTTTTTAAATCATGTTACGTATGTAAATTTTCACATGTGTTACATATGTAATGTTACATATAATGGTACATCTAACGTTACATCTTATGGTTCCTATGTAAATTTTATGTGTAACATATTAACATTTGTTAAATATGTCTTTTTAAAGATGTTGTATATGCAATTTTACTTATCTAACATGTTACACATCATTATCTATTTATAGTTACATATTTAATGTCTGATGTTACGTATGTAAATTTACTTATGTAACATGTGTAGCTCACAATTAAATGCATGTGTAAATAATGATGATACATATGTAACTATATGTTACTTACTTACGTAATGACGTTATTTGTGTTAATTCACTTATGTAATATGTTGCATCTCATTTATCTATTTTTTTTACATAATGACGTTACTTATGTTAATTTACTTACGTAACATATTACATCTCATTTATCTATGTAAGTTTAAATGGTAAACTCGTCCTCCATATGTAAATTTACGTATGTTTCATGTTTAAACTAATGAACATTTTTTTTGTAGGTGAATGGATTTTTTTTGTCAGAGATGAAGATAGTTAGTTATAAAGGAGTAAAACATAACTAGCTTTTATATTTTTTTGTTAGGAGTTTTAATTCCGACCATTTATGTAGTATATGTAACTTGTTTGATGTTACATATGTAACTTTCTTTGATGTTACATTCGTAACTTGTTTTTAATGATATTACATATGTAATTTTGTTGTATCTATTATTAACTTGTCATATTTTTCGATTATTTAAAATATTTAAGTTCGTATGAAACATTTTTGTTACGTTTCATTTTGTTACACATGTCCAGATGATTTACATGTGTAACATGCTGTGAAATTTAATAGGTATTTGGTCAAGTGAAATATAATATGAGGTACTTTATTTGACTAATTTCGATATAAGTGAATAAGATTTAAAAATATTTTATTTTTTAGTTAAATATATTTTGTTTATAGCTTCTTTACAAGTGGGGAAATAATATAGAAAATAATTACAATTTATATAAAAGTGAGAAAGAAGAAAAGATGAGATATGACAGAGGATCCGTTCAAAAAAAGAAGAGAAAACAGATGAGAGAGGAGAGAGAAAAGAGGAAAGAGGAAGAGGTGAGATGTGAGAAGAAAGAGGAGAGAGGTGAGAGGAGAGATGTGATATGGATAAAGTCTTTATAAGATGAATTGTCATATTTGCCCTTGTAGTGATAAAGTCATTAGGTGATGTGGAGCATTCTCCACCCTTGGATGGGTTTCTAAAGTTTTCCCAAGTGGATGGAGTTTTCACCATAACCATGCCATATATATATATATATATATATATATATATAGGGTGAGGTTCATTGTAGACACTTTCGCATGTGAAATAGCTCTTTTTCACATGTGAAAGTTTCTAATTAATGAGAAAAAAGAAAAAAAGAAAAAAGAAAATTAATCACAACCATTAGATCAAGAGATCTAATGGTGAAAAAGGGTGTCTACCTGTCTACACTTATGGGGGTGTCTACAATGAACTTTTCACTATATATATATATATATATATATATATATATATATATATATATATATATATATATATATATATATATATAGGGCTAGGTTCAAATAAGAACTTTTTGTTTTGAGAACTTTTGAGAACTAAATCTCCACCACTAATTTCTCTCAACCAATTAGTTCTCAAATGATCCTCTCCCTATCTATATACTATATAAAAGAAATCTATATACTATATAAAAGAAAAGTTGGATGCTGAGGTGGCATCACCACAGCCCTCCTCAGCATCATTTTCCCGCCTAAATGACCTGCAGAATATGAAACGCGTATAAAAAGCAAAAACCCTAATTCGTCCCTCATTCCACTGAAACAAGATCGATCTTTGCAATGGCGATCCGCCTTCTTCGTTCATCTCCTCCGTTGATCTGAAGCATCTTATCACCATCGCGGAGTCGGTTTCATCATTGTACTAAGATCGATTCCAGGTAATTTACATATTCTTGAAGATCTCACCCCTTTCCTTCTTTGAGTCTCTCCATCAGACGGATTTTTTGAATCAATCCTCAAGAATCGCACTCATCCATCGATCATAGACGGAACAACAATCCATCAATCAGGTAAACACATATCTTCTTCTCAAATCTTATTTGTTAAACTTTTCCTGAATAAACCCTAATTCTGTTGTAACTGAAATTGATTTGAATGCCTAATTTTCATTGTATACTGAAATCGATTTGAATGCCTTTGATTTATGAAAATCTATATGTATACTGAAATCGATTTTTGTCATTTTATATTTCAAGTGAATATGGATTTAATTCTGCAACCTTAAAATATAAAGCAATATGTCTTTGTTGAGGGTTGTTCAAGTGATTTGTATTGTATTGAAAATGTAGGTTTTTAAAGTTGGAATCAAAAGAAAATTGACATAGTTCACATGCTATACATGATTGGTTGCTAATGGTTGATGATTTATTTCTTTAAGGTGCAACATTTGAGTTTCAGAGAAAACCTTTATAGAGATATGTATGGTATCATGTTCATATTTGAGAGAAAATCTTATTTTGTTCATAAAGTTAGATAATGTTAACATCATGAATGAAAACTAATTCGGATGATTTTGGTACTTTGCAGGTGTTCAATACAGTTTGCCTCTTTTGTTACCTGAGGTAATATCCTAAGATTTCTTTCTAAGGTTTGATAATTTACTAATTTTATATAATAAGAGAGTTTCATTGAACTTCATGTTGATTTACCATAAACAATTTTCAAACCCACTTTAGAATTTGATCTACAAAGAAACTGTTGTGCAATTATGAACTTATTTTGATTTACTTTGAGATAAACTATATATGATACAACTTAAATACAGGAACAAACACCATATAATCAAAAAGCATGTTGCATTTTTTAACAAACCGCTTAAGCATTTTGAGTTAATAAGTATCATTTTTGACTTCAAACCAAATATTTTGGATCGTGTATTAACATACAAAACCATTATTATAACTAAGAAAATATGTCTTCTAATAGCTTCAAAGTCAAACTTGATTTTAATGTTTGTTCAAATATGAATTTAGTGTCTGCATACAGGGCGGAAGGTGTGGGCATGTGAAGTACATGGAGATATTAGTTGGTGAGTCTGCTATTACGCATCACATAATTATGCTTTTCAATAAGGGAATTTGATTTCTTTTTAATAATTTGACTAATGAACTTATGAGATATATATACAACGCCAATCTAGAAAACCCATGCGAGTTTGTACTCATGATGTTTCTGTATTTTCAAATCTTCAAATATGATGGTTTGTGAATTTTGCTTCTTCACTTATCCTACCTTCTTAAACTTTTGTTATTATGCTAATGGGCCTATTAGTTCAAAGCATAGAGTTGTGATTATGTGTGTTTAAGATAATCATTAATCATATAGGGTGTTTGATTTAAATGTAATTTAAATGACTTACCAAAATTATTTAAATGCTATTTAATTGAAATATCTTATTTATAGTTGGTTTTGACCAAAAGTAAATGTAATTTACTTGAAAAGTAAAACGTTAAATGCTATTTAAATGAAATTCTTAATTATAGCTGGTTTTGAACAAAATATTAAATGCTATCTAAATGAAATCCTAACTTATAATCTGCATTTACGGTTGCAAGTTTCTTGCATATAGGATATCTATAATATAGTTTTTTTGGTTACATATTTGACTAATGTATTGACTTTATTTATGTTTGTGTAATGTGAAGAGAACTTCTCCTATGATAAGAGCGTAAGTACAAATGAAATCCTCAAATATATTTAAATATAGTTTGCTTATTTGCAGTTGAATAATAATGGGAATTTGGTCTTGCATGTTTGCAGAGAGGACATCAAAATTTAGTGGAGAGCCTGTTTATGTTCTATGTTCCGATGGTTGTGCGAGGGCTTAACTTCACCCGCTACTCCCTGATGATCCTAATGCGTGTCTCCCTATTGGGTATGTCAATCCAATTTATAAACATTTTTATTTACCAAATAGTTCATCGCTTTTTCTGGGATGCAAATTTTCAGCCTCCTTTGATTTGTTATTGAAATTAGGATCCTACAGTTTGTTCTCCACTTACTTTTTAGCAAGTATACTTTCTTTGATTGTGCAAATTTAGCAACTTTTTCATGTTTTCATTAGTTGAGTCTGGTTTAGATCTGATTTTAGTTTCAAATTTCATGATTACAGGCACATACTTTTGTCACAAAACCATAAGATGTTGGAAAAAGACACTTAAACCCAACATGCTTGAGATCAATTCAACTCAAGAACCGGTGGACAGACTTAACAAATTTAGGGTGTATAGATTGGTCATTATGGACTTTTATTCACATGGTTGGTTGTAGTAGTTGTAGAAATATACATCCCAAGGTATAAACTTGAAAAAAAACCCCATTTTTAAAAGATTTTAGTCATCATATTTTGTTTTAATTGTTTCTTTTTTATAAGCAGGTCTGTTATTATTAGATTTGGGCGGTGTTCAATTTGTAATTGGTTTTTTTGTGGCTATAAAAAACTGTATTCTATTTAACAAAATTTAGTTGATAGTTTTGTCTGTTTTTGATATAGTAATTGTGTGCCATGTTTGGTTATGTGAATTGCACGTGGGAAAAGATAAATTTTGTGATTTTATTGATTATATTTTGCAATTCATTTACTCATTTTGTTTTCATATATTTTGTCTCATATTTTAACACTTTAACTTAATTTAATATATGTTGGTAATTTGGGTACTTCTTTTTTATGGAAAGTTGCAGGTGTACATCACATGGTTTTGTAACAAAGAAGAAAAAAAAAGGAAGTAACTACTTCTAACTTATGATATTGGATGCAGATTGAAATGTAACAAATCAAACGTTTAATGTAGTGTATAAGTATGTATTTTTGAATTGTAACTTTTTACATTTTGCAATATTTATTATAATATGTTAAAATTTGGATTAATTTTTTTTTAAATCTGCCCGTGCGTTACACGGGTATCAAAAGCTAGTATATATATATATATATATATATATATATATATATATTAATGGTAATTATAATAATCTTACTTAACATCTAGTTAATCATCAATACCCGATTACTTTTTGACCTTTGAGATTGAATATGACACATGGTTAAAGTCAAATTGGCTTTAAAGGCATTACATAAGCCGGATATTTAAAAATAAATAGAAATAGCTTGAGCTTAAAATTAAAGGAACAACCCCACCCCTTGAAAACATCATAGGTTTTGATTTATACAAATATAATTAATATGTCACTTTTTTTTAACGGCAAATATCTAGTTATTCGGTGGTTTTGTTATAGCAAACGATATTACCCACGAGACGCTCCGACTACAGTTCGTGTGAGTAACCAAGACCCTCTATGTTACACAGACATCCCAAAGGTAACTCACCGCCTAAAGGCCCTTGTGTAAACCTCTGATGCACCTCTATAATATTCTGAATTTTTGTGTCATGTGAGATTAGAACCCTTAACCTCCATATTGAAAGGTAAAGGGATATCCACTCCGCTAAATGTTAGGGGGATAATTAATATGTCATCTCACATGTGAAATAGCCGATGAAAAAGATCGAGATGATTAGATCATGGCAAGAGAGGAATTAAGGTTCATGGCAAGAGAGGAATTAAGGTTATGGCGCCGGAGGGGGGGGGGGGGGGGGGGGGTGTTAACTTAATGTATTTCTATTATTTTGTATTAATTGTTCTTAAGATGTTAATGGCATAACAATAATTTCCTTCATAAAATAATAGAAAATTTTAACGTTTACTAGTCTAAAAGATCCGTAGTGATAGAACTTAATAACGTTAAGAATCAAATGTGTAATTTCTCAAAACCTACATAGCTAAGGATCAAACCATTTATTTATATATCATTTCAAGAACGTATAAAAATAAAAATCGTACCCAGTAAAGTCTCACGAATAGTACATTGGTACTATTAATAGGGTCTGGGGAGGGTGGGATATAGGCAAACCATACCCCTACCTTTTGAGTAGAGTGGTTGTTTCCAGACAGTGGCGGAGCCAGGATTTTTATAAAGGAGGGTCAAAGTAATTATTTATAATTTGCTACCGTGCATATATTACATCTTTTTACTAATCAATCCATGGAGCCGCTTCATTTTAATACATGTAAAAGCGTTTTCTCATATATATTTAATTTTTTTAGGAAAAACTAATCATTCATTTGACAACATTTCATTAGCTAACGTTTTCTTCACCAAAGAGCTTCTAGATATTGTGTTGTTTGGTCTCTTTTATGTGAATATTAAGGGTTTAAATCTTATATTTGACGCTACGTGAATTTAAGAGTAGATGTCAAAAAAAAAAAAAAATTAACACTTTCTTCTTAAACTTTTAGAGAATTATCACTCATCGGTTCACCTAAAATTTTATCTTGTAATAACCTAATCTATTTTTTACCTATTATTATTATTATTTTATTTTTTGATGGATATTCGACATATATTTTAATATTGGCATGTGTGAGTTTATTAACCAGTTATCTTTCTAAAAATAAGAATAGGTTCATTATTGAATAAAATTAATCTAAGTAATTAAACTAGAACAAATAATAAGAACAAACCATGAACAAATTAACATTAATATCCGACAAAACTTGAGATAAATAATATTAAATTGTAAATGAGTGAATAGCCATCAAGCTGTGCACAGGCTAGTTACTAGCTTGCTTCGTCTAGTCACATCACATTTCAAAGCTAGAGAAAGAAAAACAGGTTATAATGATAACAAAATATTAAGTTTGTTTATATCTTCTATTCTATTATATCTATCGTCGTCTTCATTCCAAACGATAAACAAAACCAGGTGAAACTGTAACTTTTTAGTTTATTTCATCTTATGTCCTCTTTCGTTTCCACGTCTATATAAGAGGGTCCAGGTAAAAGAAAAATCGTTATCAGATATTCTGGTTATCACAAAACTCGTCGGAATTTCGGCCGTCGGAGGGTCAGGGACCCCCCGGACCCTCCTGTGGTTCCGCC
>JBCNJP010010836.1:0-19932 GCA_039602395.1 Deinandra increscens subsp. villosa
TAGGGTGAATAAGGAAAAACCGATATAAACGAACCCAAAAACCGATATAACAGAATACAAACATGACCTAAACCGATAACCGACAGGTTTGATAATGTATTTTCTTTCAATTCTTTACCACAGTTCGATTTCGATTTTCGACGAACAAAATTAGACCGAAACATGTAAAAACGATAATAATTTATTTTTCTTTGACAAGATGATTTTTTGTTTTGGCTCAGATCCATGATGGGGGAACAAAGAACACACCTACCATGGCTGCAAACTCTTTGCCACGCCAAGATATAGGTTATTACACTTCCGTTCCAGCCAAAACAAACACAGATAAGGAAATCATCACAGCCATTTTATGAAACTCGAAAACATAAAAAATGAAGAAGCGCATGTCTTAAACGATTGAGAATCACCGGCCTTTGAAGGTGATACGGGTTATGAGCAGGCCCGTATCCAAGCACCTGATCGGCCCAATCACCCATCAGTCCATTATCATTATTTTAACCCTAGTTTCTTTTCTTGTTTTCCAAGTTTGAATTTGTTTATTTAAGAATATTGTATTTTATATTTTTGTAGGAAGATTTTGATTGAATAAAGAATTTTCGTTTGGAGGTATTTTCCAAGCTTTGCTAGTGCCGGTATTTGGCCTACGGTTTACTAACGTTGGTAATTAACGTTAGGGTTTTGCTCGTCTTTGACATAGATCGAGTCGAGAGCGTACCATCACGCTATCAAGTGGCATCAGAGCACAGGATGTTCATGATGACTGATCGTGGACGGCATAACTGTAATCTTGCTCGTAGATTCGCCGCCGGAGGCAACGGGAAGTATTACCGGGATCAACCTCGTAGATTCGCTGCCAGAGGCAACGGGGAACATCACCGTTCTCCACGGGATGTGGAGGAGATTACAAAGCTCCAACAGCGGCTCGGGGAGGGGGAGGAAGAAACGAAATCCGAGTTCGTTGTAGGTGAAACCAAGCCCATATATGATGATGACGGGATTATACCCGACGCGAAAGAGTGTTCACTGATAAAAAAGTTTCTTGGCTGGTTGGAGGATGAACCGGTAAAAGAAAATTTTGTTCTACAAGGCATACTTCAAAATATATTTGTTCAAGTTAAGAGCAACGTGCAGTCAAATAGGACTCGGGTAAGTATTTTAGATGAAAAAATAAAATATTCTAAGTTGGAATTTAGAGTTGGATGGAAGATGCATTTGCAATCCATCGTGTTCCTCAATATTTTGACTTATTCCAATTGACTTGCGGGTCTAATTTCAATTTGGTAATTTATTTTACCTACAATATCCAATGCGATTTCTTTTTTACATCATATGTGTTTCTTTTCGATTATTTTGAATATCCACAAAATTCGGAAAAATTCGGAGTTATGTTATCTTTTTCAAAGGGATGGAGTTAATTGTGGTAGTAATGTGTTGGCTAAAGGTGGTGTCCGCATGTTGGTTTTTTCGATGTTCTTAAGACTCAAGGACGAGTCTTTTTCGAAGATGAGGAGAAGAGAAAAGGAGGTCGGAGGACCCAGTAACCCAATAGACCCGGGACCCACCGGTCCGAATGGTATATGTTTAAAGCCGTCCGAGACAAACCGTAACGTTCCATTTGATCCCGGGGGTCTAGACGAACCCGAGCCAAGCCCGTCCAGAAGTTCGAGGACCCGTCTCCATCGGGTTGAAGATTTTATCAATATTTTCATTTTATATACGTTTATTTAGTATATTAATAGTTTCCTTGTTAGTTATCTTTTCTTGTTGTTCCAAGTTTGTCTTTGTCTATTTAAAGAACATTGTACTGTTATCATTTTAGGTGGTTGATTCTGATTGAAATAAAATATTTACTTTGGAGATATTTTCCAAGTGTTCTTCTAGAGCCGGTATTTGGCGTCTAGGGTTTACTAGCACCGGGTATTTGGACGCTAGGTTTATCATTCCTTGACATAGATCAAGTTCGATTTATCTATCCATCACGCTATCAAGTGGTAATCAGAGCCATGTCGGATCACCGTAGAAATCATCGTAGATTCGCCGCCGGAGGCAACGATGACTACTATCGTGACCCGAGGGATGTAGAAGAAATCAAAAGGCTGCAACGAGTTTGTGAACTCGAGTTGCATCCGACCTATGAAGAACCCCGATACGACGACGATGGGATTAAACCTGACATGGAAGAATGTTGGTTGATCCAAAAGCTTATGGGCTGGATTAATTTTCAAGAGGATGATTTGGAAGAATTTAGGTTACCGACTGAAAACGAGCGTTTTGATATGGATGGTTCTCGGATGAGGTACGTTCGATTGATAGGTTCAAAGAAGATGAAGCTTGAGGAAAGAATGCCACCTATGATTTCTTCCATGTTCAGCAGCAAACAGACTCGAGGACGAGTCTTATTTGAAGAGGGGGAGAAGAAGAATGACGGAGAAGGACCAGGCAACCCTATAGATCCGGGTCCCGTCGGTATGCATTGTAATTTCTTGAAGCTGAATCGAGACTTGACGGTGTTGAGAATAGGACGTCACGATGTTCCGTTCGATCCGGGTGGCTCCCGTGGATTTCATCAGGTGTTAAAACTCGAGGACGAGTTTTCCAAAGAAGGGGAGAATGATACGGGTGTATGAGCAGGCCCGTATCCAAGCACCTGATCGGCCCAATCACCCGAGTCAAGTTCCATTATCATTATTTTAACCCTAGTTTCTTTTCTTGTTTTCCAAGTTTGAATTTGTTTATTTAAGAACTATTGTATTTTATATATATGATAGGTTGATTTTGATTGAATAAAGTATTTTCGTTTGGAGGTATTTTCCAAGCGTTTCTAGCGCCGGTATTTGGCCTAGATTTACTAACGTTGGTAATTAACGTTAGGGTTTTGCTCGTCTCTTGACATAGATCGAGTCGAGAGCGTACCATCACGCTATCAGAAGGCCTCATCTCGTCAAACACACGATCCTCACACAAATCACCTAACAGCAGTTGTAATCGCATCAGATGTGAGCGAGGGCGGCAGGAAAGGACCCGCATCGCCGCCGCAAAAAAAAAGAAACGGTACCACGACGGGGCTGCAACAGATGCCAACGATCGCCAATCCGATCACCGGAGGTTTCGTTGTACAGTCAAGATCCGCAACGCCGCCACCGAAAGAAAGAAACCCTAAAATCCGGCGGTACCACGGAAGAGACGGGACTGCAAGAGAAGCCAACGGTCGCCAATCCGGCCACCGGAGCTTTCGTTGTATAGTAAAGATGTGAGCGAAGCCAGATATGGCTGTCGACATCTCATTTTTACAGAGAGAGGCGTCTGACGGACGCCACTATTAGAGAGAGAAGTGAAAGCACTCAAAGAAATTGAGTGTGAGAAAGACAATAAATGTGAGAAAAGAAAGCTTATGCTATACGCATATGATGCCCAAGTAAGGAAGTGAGAAAATAAAGCGTATGTTATACGCATATCAGGCCCAAGTGTAACAATATGAGCTGGTCAAATACTACTGGTTGGCAAAAGGAAGTGGCTAAATGTCATTGGTCACAATGAAGTACAGTGATTGTGTGAGACAGCCCAGCAATTCTAATTGTTATATTATATAATTTATAAGAAAACAGTAAATTATATATCCTTTTTAACAACAAACCCAATATATTTACATAAAAATAGTTGGTACTGGTAAGTCAAACTCAGTTACATACATTCTGTTACACCATAAGATTTTTTTTTGGAACGGCATCGATCAGGCGACCTTGGTCTCACGTGTAAAACTACCCTTGCGGGGCTATGTCCAAGGTCGATTACTCAGACCTCCGTGAGAACCAAGACACCCCTTCCTGAAGCTTTCTCCTGGCAGAAACCCCCTCCTGGGACCACATGGGGTAAAATTATCTCCTCTTGGATTAGAACTCGGGTCACATAGTGGCCAGAGCCCAAAGAGCCAAGGGGGTAACCACTAGGACAAGTCCTAGTGGTTCTGTTACACCATAAGTTTTACTTTAAACTCAATAACCTAACTAGCAAAATTCCTAACACTATTCCAATTTCATCCAATTTCTTTAACGGGGTTAGAATACCAACATTCCCGTGTTATTGTAGCCTTGTGATCCCACTTTGTAATCCATGTGAAAGTATCTTGACATCCTCCTCGAATTGTTCAATAGGTTGCTTCTTTCTTGTGAACACCCAGCCATTTATAGTTTTCCACAATGTCCATAATGTAGCATAAATGATGGTGTTAAACGCTTTCTTTGCCACTTTTGACCCCCAATAGTTCCCACCTAGAGAAAAAAATTTGTGTAATTGCTTTCTATGCCTCTTCTTAATATATTTTTCGCCACTGCCCACTAGTAGTCTATACTGAATAAATGGCAAACGAAACATCTCACCTTGATCGAAATCCATTTTGACCAAATTGTTATGATGTCCCTATCTCTTGCACGGTTCGTCTCTGCAATCCAACTTCTGTATGAGTGTGTTGTGAAGGACTCTAAACTATCTCCTGTCCAAAACCAGTTATCTTCTCTATAAGTGGATGAATATGAGTCTATCATTTCTTCAAGTTTCATCACTTCTTGAAGTAATCTTGGATCTGCTAACCTTTTTTCCAAATATATTTGTAACATTTTGGGGTATCTTCCTGCAGGTAGATTTTTTGTGCAATTGTACAATTTTTATATCTTTCCATCTAAAAAAATTATGTTGGGAAAATAATATTATAACGGAAATAACCCAGACCACGTCGAGGATCTGTAGCCTAGCCATTTTGGATAAAAAAAATATATATTAGCCAAAGAACCCCCCCCCCCCCCCCCACACCCCTCGTGTAAGTTTTTACTGAGATCATTTTTTTTTTTTTTTTTGAACGGCTTCATTAAAACAGGGAAAACACTCCGGAGCAAGGCACTCCGAAGCGCCCCAACAACCACAACAACAAGGAAAGGAAACTTACATTACAAAGAAAAAGACTCCCAATCCCTCCAACTTAATTTATCCCCCTTACAACGATACTTAAACCAAATGAAACTCCAAGCTTTGACGTCTTTAATCACCGAAGCTCTAGATTCACTTCCTTCACCAAAAACCACCTTATTTCGCTCTTTCCACAAGCACCACACAGCCGTAAGGAGAACCACTCTAATAGCCTTATCTTTCCGAGGTAATTGCTTGAAATCCTTATCCGAGTCTACAATATCTTTGGCCGAAAAAAACATTAAACCCGGAACCTTCATCCACTGTTCCAGCACAGACCAAATGTATCCTGAAAAGTAGCAGCCCGACATTAAGTGATCGAGAGTCTCCTCCCTGACTTTACACAGCGGGCAGCTATCGTCGACGATTGGGATGCACCTTTTTTTCAACTGATCTCTAGACGGTAACCTGTCTAAAAACACCCGCCAAGCAAGCAAGTTTACCTTCCCCGGAACACCAGGACAGCGATGAAAGACGATGCTGTCCGCCTCCATCGAGGCCTGCTGCAACAACCTCCTTAAACCTTTGATCGTGAAACCAACGTCATCGTCTCCTATCCAAATCCACCTGTCATTAACGAAAGAGAACAGGGACTGCAACTGAAAGAATTTTCTGTTAATAACATCAACAGCTTTATGAATATTTTTCCATACTCCCCCCATGCTAGGACCTCTATGAACTCCAAAAAACGAAGCCTTGATGCCATGAATACTTCCGATAACGCTAGACCATAACTTCCCGGGCTCCGACATATACCGCCAAACCCATTTGGCGTTGAAACTTAGATTGATGATCTCCAAGGGAACGAGACCTAAACCCCCATCTTGAAACGGCCGAAGAGCCTTCTCGCGGGAAACCCAATGAATTTTTTTAGCCTCACCATCCAAGCCACCTCCCCATAGGAAATTCAATCTTATTTTTTCTAACAAATCCAAGACCTTTTTAGGCGCCCGGTATAAAGAGAAAAAATAAGACGGAAGATTTTCAATCACGGACTTCACAAGAATCAATCTACCGGCGAATGAAAGATGACGGGCCTTCCAACTAGACAATCTAGCTCTAAACACATCCACCACATTGCTCCAATATTTCGCCAAATTCATATTGGCACCCACCACGAGCCCAAGATAATCGAAAGGTAAGTTTAAAACCTTGCATCCCAAAGAACTCGCCCAAAACTCCATATCGGCTATATCCACATTAGAGCCATATAGACCGCATTTCCCAATGTTAATTTTAAGACCGGAAGCAAGGAAAAAGTTCCATAAAAGCCGTCTTATGTTAAGAAAATTACTACCGGACCATTCTCCAACAAGTAACGCATCATCGGCAAAGAACAAATGAGACAACACCGGGCCTCCGTTAGGAAGTTTAATGCCATGGAAAATCCCCAACTCCTTTGCCTTTTCCATGATGCAATGGAACGCCTCCATAACCACCGTGAACAAAAAAGGCGAGATAGGGTCACCTTGACGAAGGCCTCTAGCACAATCAAACTCCTCCGTAGGCGACCCATTAACAAGGACCGAGGATCTAGAAGCATTAAGGATACCCCTAATCCAAGATCGCCATCGCTCCGGGAAATTCATTTGACCCAACATGTTATCTAAGAAATCCCAATCCAAACAATCATAGGCTTTCAAAAAATCTATTTTAAACAAGAGAGCTTTTCTTTTAGATTTTTTCAACCACCCAAGAGTTTCGTTGATCACCAAAGGACCATCAAGGATACTACGATTCGCCACAAAAGCCATTTGTGGCTCCGAAATGATAGAAGCCAAGACCCCCTTCATACGATTAGCTAGAACCTTAGCCACAACTTTCGGAATGCAGCCCAACAAAGAAATAGGCCTAAAGTCATTGAGGCTTTGCGGGTCAGGGACTTTAGGGATCAAACAAATGAAAGAGGAGGTGCATCCGCTAGTGAACGAGCCTCTGGAATAGAAATCATCCATGATTTCAATGAAATCCTGCTGAAAACAGTCCCAAAACCGTTTAAGGAAATTGAATCCAAACCCATCCGGACCTGGGCTTTTGCTTCCATCACACGACCACACAGCAGCCTTCACTTCTTCAACCGAAAACGGTTCAACCAGAGATCTACTCTGCTGGACCGAGAGCTTTTTTAACCCAGGACAAACAAAAGAAGGTCTTGGTCTGACCTCCGCAGCGAATTTAGAGGCAAAAAAATTATGAACTTCTCTTTTCACTTCCTTCGGCGAAGAAACCCAGCTCCCATCGATCATAAGCCCATTCAACCTGCCCACAGCACAACGAGTACGGAAAATACCATGGAAAAAAGACGAGTTTTCGTCACCTTCAATAGCCCACCGGATCTTAGCTTTTTGAGCAAAATCGGATCTAGTTTTTTTCTCCAGCAGCGTCAATTCTTTCTTCTCCTCAGCCCACTGGAATAATTCCATACTTGAAAGCTGTCTTTCCTCCGAAAGGGTGTCCCAGCCTTGAATTTTAATCTCCAAAGCTTTGCGTTTGCCTTCATCCCACGACTTTTCTTCACTGTACCAGACTTTAAGGAGATTTTTGATTTTCCTCAGTTTGGCTGACAAATTACTATCCGGTCTACCATTGCCAGTAAAACCCGAGATGGCAAATCTCACAACATCTTCCATACCCGGTTTTTCCATCCAAGATTGGAAAAACTTAAAAGGAGTCGGACCGAAATCCAAGTCCGCCGACTTAAAAATCAGGGGGTTATGATCCGAAAGATCCCGAGGGGCAGCCAAAAAGCTAGCATTAGGCCATTTGGAGACAAAATCTCCGCACACGAAAAATCTATCGATTTTACTAAAACTCTTACCATTTTCAGAGTAAGTGAATCTCGATCCTCCCATTCTATACTCGTTAAGACCTGCGTCCGCTATGAAGGCATTAAAGACAGCCGCATTCCCTGGGTAGAATCTGGAGTACAGACGCTCATCAATTCTCCTAACCTCATTGAAGTCCCCCACCACAACCTTTAAACCCGACAAGCCATCCAGAATTCTACTAATCTCAGCCCACAAAATCTTCTTCTCCCGAAGGGCTTGGGGAGCATACACGTTCACGACGTTAATCGCCACATTTTCACCCAAAATTCTGCCCGACACACACAGAAAATTGGGGTTGGCTATGTGAGACGTATACGAGAAAACCGTAGAACCCCACGCTGAAAGAATACCTCCAGAGTTGCCTCTAGCCGGCACCTCCTTCCAAACCACCTGCCTATTCCCCCAAAGTTTCACCACCGGAATATCCCCTTCCACGGAGGATTTCGTCTCCTGCAAACACATAAAATTGACTCGATACTTCCTTCTCAACTTCTGAGGATCCAGGAGATTTTGTCTTCCCCTCTCACCCCTCTGCAATTAAGGCTTAAGAAATCCATTTAAGAAACAGATTTCGTTAATTCCTGAAGAACCATATCCTGGACCTGTTCTTCACAACCCGAAAAATTCAACCCCACACATCTCCCCACTTCCATGAGTTTATCAGCTTCAGAACGAGCACCAGCATCGTCCCCCTCGACCTGATCTTCGGTATCGTCATCCTCTCTTGCAGAAACTCTCCCCACCTCAATCCCACTGGATCTCATCCTCTCAACGTATTCAAGTGAGAACGGAACAATTGACACACTGGACCCCCTTGATAAAGTAACATTAAGGTCCAGAGACTTACTCCTTTGGGCTTGTCCCGAAACCACCTCAGGCCCATTAAACAAATTGGAAGATCCCCTATTCTCCTCCGGCCCATTTCTCAAAATAGGCCCAAACTCGTTAATGGAAGGAGGCCCATCTTGCATGGGATTATTGGTAGAGCCCTGGGAAAACTCACCCGCCGTCTTTCTTCCTACCTTTTGCCTCGTAAAAGAAGAACTTTTCTCTAGAAAAGGAGAAAGTTGATCATGATTGCCAAGCGTGCTGCCTCCCCCCAGACCCTCTAACTCCCCAGCCCTGTCTTCCCACGTGGAGAACACATCATCAGTCCCAACATCGTCTACCCACCGTTCCCCTTCTTCATCTTCCGGTGACTCGTCAACTTCCGGCCTCGTCGGAAAAGATTCTTCTTCCTCAAAAGAAGGTTTCCAGCTTTCCCTTTCTTCTTTAACATGTGCCGTGAAAATTTCTCCTTTCCAGGAAATGGCAATCGTCTCGTCAAACTCTTTCCACTGATTTGACAGAATAGTAACATTACCTTTGCTGCAATCTCCTGTCAACCAGGAGGATTGAGATGGCCATACGATTTTACCAAAGTCCCCAGCTATAGCGTCATAGCAAGCATCGTCCCTCAAATGAAGTGGAAGGCCTTCAATCTTCAAATCAACCAGACGGAATCTATCAAATCCTTGACCAATCCATGTCTCCAAAGAACTAAAGTAATCTCGCCATTCTCTCTCTTTGTCCTTCAGAAAATTAGATGCTGCTTCCCGATCTCTAAACACTAGAAGGACATGGAGCCCTCCTACATGAATCACATCGAAATCGGAAACTCCTCCTTCCTTCTTGAGGACTTTGACATTACATAGGGAGACTCCATTGCTAGCCTCTCCCAGGAGAGCTCTTTTGAAAACCGATGCAGGATAATCTGCCCCACCTGCCGGGACTACAATAGTTCTCAGATAAGGTCTTTGAACCGTTTCACCCCTACTCTTTGCTTGGACTGTACCAGTTAAGACATCACGAAAGGAACCCTCCTTCAACCTAGGGTTACTCTCCTCCGTTCTATGTACCCACTTCTCTTTCACTTCCGATGCCACCCTGCCCGGAGTCTGCTCCTCCTGATCACTTCCTTTGGTGCTTTTTGCTAGGTTAGCAGAGATCTTGGCACCATTGATTTTGATATTGTTCAGCCTTCTTTCCATTAGAGGGATATCCGCAACACGTTTGAACCTAATGAATCCGAACGGTTGTTGGTTAAACCTCTTCTTCTTTGCAATGTAGACATTAGTGACCACTCCAAAATCTTTAACCACCGACCACACATCTCCCAGAGACGTTCCTTCCGGGAACCCAGAAAAGAAAAAAGATCGGCACTCTCCATACGATTTCTTCTTCCTTCTATCGACAAGATGCCAATCTTTATCCATCTTCCTTCTCCCTCAAGATGACCCGTCGCTTTTCAGTAAGTTTCTCCAAGCCGCTAGCAGAACTCCCTACGATCTCACCGGAATCCTACCGACAACCGGCGTTATACAGGAGGATGGACTAAGTCAGATCCCCCCGCTAACTGTCTCGTTGTCGCGGCAAACCAGGAAGAGAGCAAGTCTGATATACGGGTGGAGAAAACCCAGTAAATAGCCGGAAAACTCAGGAAGAAAAGAGAAGACCCCGCCGGAAAACCCCCCCCCCCCAGATTACTGAGATCATTGATTGAAGAAAATGATACATTCTATAGTTGTATATAAACTTTTATGCATTGGGACCACAAACCTCTCTCAAGATTCCGTAAGTTCTCACAACCACCATTTCGTTAGTGTGTTTAAACATCTCACTCCTAACCCAATATGTAATTATTAACTAATCATTTTTGGAACTTTTTTTTTCAAGTCAAAATTTTCAAACCCCAATTGAAAGATCGAAAAAAATAAGACCAAACCAAACCCATTGTGAAAACCAAAAATAAAAAAACAAATCCGGATTGTTTCTAAAAACTGAAAAACCAGAGTTTTTATTTATTGTTCAGTTTCAGTCAAAACTGACGCAAACTGACACATACACACACACCTACATCCGGTGCATACAAATCTGTGAAGGAAAGTAGATCATCGAAAACCAATTTTGGATGAAGTCTTATATTAGTGAATCTTCCTAAGCCGAAATCTGAAGTCGTAAGGAAACATCTAGGTTGTACGCAGAGATGTAGCATTGATAGCCTCATCACAAGAAGGTAACTCTTCCTATCACCATCTCCGGGCATGAGTAAGAATCAGCATTTATTCCTTTAAATAACCTTGTATAATTTTTGTTCGTAGTTGAATCTGATTTAGAGTATTACAAGAATGTTGTTTAGAAGAGAATGACTATATCTCCTTCATCTAGCATTACCTATACATTCTCAAGGATCGAATACTAGTTTATTAAATTCATTTAGAATGTGTATAATCTCTTCTTAAGATATACTCTATTGACCATTGACCAGGATTTTATCATGTACGAAATTTTCAAATTGGTCCAAAATCTTCATTTAAATGTTTGTTTTAACAACACTTAACTCACCATGACTCAAAATTAGTATATGTGTTCTCCATAATGTTCTTCTTATTAGTCTTAAGCTCCAAGTAATTTTGCTTCACCAAAAGCTTTCACAATCCATGATACATCAATAGTGCCCTCGTTTTTTACAACCATAACTCGAAATCGCTTTTTCTAATCAAACTTTTCAACAAATGAAATTTCTATGGAACCATTCTTCCATTCCATGTTGGTTGGTGTACAATTATCTTTGTTGTATTGAGGTAAACCAAAAGCTTTGATACCATACTGAAAATGAACCATGATTAATTCGCTATGAGTCCCAAGCAAATAATTGAGAATGAAAATTGTATTAAGCATTATATCGATAACAGTTTCTTTTTAATCAAGTCCAAAGATGTGGGAAAAAATAAAGACGAACTTAAGCTACTAGTCTTAGATAAAAGACAAAAAGTTACAAATGTAATTTAGTTTAATATAACTTTAGTTTTTTTTTCTAATTTGATTTAAATTCTATATATGATTGTGAATTACTTAATGTATTCCTATGCTTCTTCCTAGGGATAGGATCAGGGAAAACTTAATAAAAGTGAAAAAACCAAAAAACCTAATTAAGTGGGGGTATTTTAGACATTTTGCGCAACAAAACTCAATGAAATATTTCAGGGATGCCCAGCCCCCGTATTTCCGATTCAGATTCCGGCGACTCAACAAATTTTTCCGGTGGCCTTGAACGAACTTCAAAACACCATATCTCGAGATATACCCAACAAAAATGGAATCTGAAACTTGCGTTGGATTCGTCTCAACGACCTCTATCAAACTAGCACCATTGTTGTAACGTTTCGTTGAGGTTAAAACAAATTCCGGCGACTAGCTTACCAACGAAGAAGATGATCGGAAATTCACAAACTGAACAAAACTCGATGATTTTACTCGTTGGATGCGTATTTGGATGCTCGAGACTAGCACCGCCACTCAGCTGAGCCTTCCAAATATCAACACAAATACTTCTAATTTTTTGTGGTCAAAACGTGTGAAGCTTCGACCCGTCGGAGTCAAACGACGTGACGAATCAGCTCGATTAAGCCATCGATTTTCGATCAAAAATGGTGTGGAATCACAGCCAAAAGCTCTGATGGTTCTCCAAATCTGTTTCAGATCATGCTCTGACATTTAAGCAACATTGTCGTAATGTTGCATCATGCAACAATGTCGTAATGTTGCAACATGCAACATTTATCGTAATGTTGCGCAACAATGTGAGAAAAAATTAACTGACATTTAAGCAACATTGTGGTAATGTTGCATCATGCAACAATGTCGTAATGTTGCATCATGCAACATTGTCGTAATAATACCTGACTGAACTTAAGCTTGTGTTCTTCACCGGCGAGCTAGAGAATGCTGCTGACCAAGGCTGACGGGGGGTGTGTAGAGTTGTTTGCTTGATTTGTGATTTTTTTTCAATTTTCCATTTATGCCCCTCTGTGTTTTTAATGAATATTAGATATATTTTCAATTTCAGTCCCTTAGCCTTAAGTTTTTTAGTTTTTACATAATGTTTGGTTTTGGTGGAAAATTAACCCCTTTTAATTAATAAGAAACACATTCAAACTTATGTAGTTACTAAATATGAATGATAAATTATAAAGAATAATTTTATTTTCTAATTTAACACATATGTTACAAATATTAATTGTTTATCCTTTTACTTTATTTAAAGTATGCTTAAAACTATACTAATATAATAATAACTTTTTTTAAAGGATAACTCGACTCGTATGCTAATTATATATATATATATATATATATACATACATATATATATATATATATATATATATGTATGTATATATATATGTATGTATATATATATATATATATATATAATTAGCATACGAGTAATTATATATATATATATATATATATACATATATATATATATATATATATATATATATATATATAGGTAAAAGATCCGTGTAGACCCCTTATTTTTTGTAGACCCGTAGCCACCCCTTATAAAAACTCAATAAAACTCATTAAAACTCATTAAAACTCACTAAAAATAAAACTCAGTTTTGTTAATTTAGTTTTGTTTATTTGCGATAAGCTTTTAAGAAAAGAAAAAAAGACAATTAAAAAAAAGGAAAAACGAAAAACATTAAAAATTGAACATTTTAAGACAATGAGTTTTAAAAATCAATGAGTTTAAAACTCAATAAACTCAATAAAACTCAATGTTTCGTTTAAAACTCAATATTTTAAAACTCATTGTCTTAAAATATTCAATTTTTAATGTTTTTTGTTTTTTTTAATTTATTTATTTATTTTTTTGGTTCTTAAAAGCTTATCGTGATAAAAAAAACCAAATTTACAACACTGAGTTTTATTTTTATTGAGTTTTATAAGGGGTCTACGGGGTCTATAAAATTTTGAGGGGTCTACACGGAACTCTTCCCTGTATATATATATATAGGGTGAGGTTCATTGTAGACACTTTCGCATGTGAAATAGCTCTTTTTCACATGTGAAAGTTTCTAATTAATGAGAAAAAAGAAAAAAAGAAAAAAGAAAATTAATCACAACCATTAGATCAAGAGATCTAATGGTGAAAAAGGGTGTCTACCTGTCTACACTTATGGGGATGTCTACAATGAACTTTTCAATATATATATATATATATATATATATATATATATATATAATACCTATGTAACACATGAGTATTGAATACTAATATACATAAAAAGTAATATACTGCAAAAAAACTACTTGTCACCATTGAATATGAACAAGATGAATACGACGATATTTTTTCTAACTTGTCTTTGATCATCTGTGAGGACTTCAATAGCACCAATTTGTATCATGAATCGATCAAATTTGGTCCAAAAAAAAAGGAAAATTAGTCCATATTAATCTCAGTTATCACACATTTACCGATAATAATCCCAGTTTTAATTTTTCCCCACAATAATCTCAATTATTAAACCATTGGCCAAAAACTTTAACCTTGATAGTAGAATTACGGAGAGTCACTACTAAAAACCCTAATGGCGATTTCCGGCGTCCTCGCCGGCGATCTCTAACTCTTCGATCCTTCCCTTTTCATCCCTAGTTTGATTTCAACTGGCGCCTAGCGATCCTGTTATCTCCCACCGTGTCATCGATTTTCCTTAACATCGATTCGATTTTGTGGGGTTACGAGTATTGTTAGCAGCCGAGTTTCAAATCTTCTAGGGTTCCGCCTCTTGCTTCCGGTATCCCTTAATTGTTCCTACTGTTCGTTTAGCAATCTGTATCGACCGGTGGTTATATCAGGTCGCATCTTTAGATCCCTGGCATCACCTCCCGTTTTGATACGAACTTGTTAGCGATACAGTACGTCTTTTTAGGGTTCGACGGCTGCTTCCTTTTCTCGGTTGTTTCTGCATGGCTCCTAAGGCTTCGTTTCATGACGTTAACATCGATCAGTGGTTCTTTCCGAAGAAAAAAAACTCACGGCATCATTCATCCCACTCGAACAATCCATCAGGTAACATGAAGTCTTCTAGTAACAATTATAATGATCTCAGGAAAGTCTCCACGTCAATTTATGTTACGAACTTCCCCCATCATTTGACCTCCCAAGAATTATGGAAACACTGTGCTATTTGGGGGAATGTATCGGATGTCTATGTTGCTAATAGGTTATCAAAAGCGGGTAAAAGATTTGGTTTTGTAAGGTTTGTGGGTGTGAAGGACACTAACCTTCTTATTAGCAATTTGAGATCAATTTGGATAGGCTCTTTTCACCTTTTTGCTGATGTTGTTAAGGAGAAATCCAAGCAAATGGCTCCCCCCTTAAGCAGCCCCCTTTTAATCAATCTTCTCAGTTGGAGAACAATATAGCGACTTCTATGGCGAAGTCGTTTGCGGAGGTTCTAAAACCCATGATTAATCAACCAACAATGCAAAATTCGGGTATCAAATTGAAAAAAATGTCTATAGCAGTAGATGATTGCTTAGATGTCTCTTCACCGGATTTCATTATGGGTAAGGTTATTGACCCAAAGTGCATTCCGAACATCCCGGCTTTATTTGTCAAGGAAGGATTTCAGGGAGTCAGATTTCGTTTCATTGGGGGTCGGTGGCTCGGCCTATCGTTTCCAGATGTTGAGATGGCGGCTAAATTTGAAAAATGTATCGAGCTTAGAGGTCTTTTCTCGGATCTTCAAATGATTAGTAGCTCTTTTATCCCGGAGGAACGATGCATATGGTTAGATATACTTGGTCTCCCGATCGTCGCTTCTACTCCGTTTGTACTCCAAAAGATAGGTAAGATGTGGGGCGAGTTCTTATTTTTTGGAAACGATAAAGACGAACCTCTTGCAAATGGGAAGGTGTGCATCATCACAAAGTGCATGGATAAGATTGATGAGGATATTGAGATTACTGTTGGGTCGGTTATTTTTAAAGTAAGAGTTAGGGAATTCGAATATTGGGCTCCAACTCTTCGGTTTCATGATGCCCAATCCTCTTCCGAGGAGTCCGATGATGAAGATGGTTATGAAGGAGAGGATGGAAATTCGTCCGAACAGGAAAAGGATAATCTGGTTCAAGGTGATGTAAACTATGTCGAAAATAATTATGAGATTGGAAATAATGTAAACGCGGGTTTAGAGGATACGATATTAAAACCTTTGCATGATGCAAACTCCTTTCAGGCTTTAGCAGAAGATAATATTCCCTTAAACTATAAAATTGATGGCTTAGATATTGGTTTAAACAATGAAGAGGAGGGGTCTGAACCAAAGTTAATGGACAAAGAAAAGGGGGAAACGAGTCCTTTTGCTGTGTCGTCTGAACCATCCAAACCACCGGGTTTTGAGGATTATTTGAAATCCTTCAAATCTAATTCAAATTGTGTAAAAGCTGCGAAAAAGGGGTGTGATGACTCTATTCTGTCGGTTTCGAGCTCAAGGGGGAACAAAGGCGGATCGGTGATGCAAGATTTCTCTAATTTTATTCAAATGGGGAAATTAATGGGGTTAGACATGACAGGTACCACAAACGATTTTGAGGCGTATATCAGTAGAATGAGTGACAATATTATTGATCGATGAATATTATCACCTTAAATATCTGTGGGAGCGGGTCTTATAACAAACTCATGAGAATTAATAATGTTCTTACTAAACACCGTGTTAGTTTCGTTGGTATTCAGGAATCGAGGATGGAGAAAATTGATATGAACCGGATCAAAGTCTTGTGGGGTAACTTTCAGTTTGAGTATGCTTGTATTGATTCTATTGGCGCTTCCGGAGGCATCATTTCTGTGTGGGATCCGATGTGTTTTTCTAAATCTGAGGTGTTCGTTTTAGACCATATGCTTATAGTTAAAGGCACGTGGGTGAATTTCCAGTTGGAGGTGTATATGATTAATGTTTACGCGCCTCAATCTGATGCTCTTAAGGCTTCTTTATGGCTGAAGATCATGGACTTCATGGAAAGATTTAAGGGTATCTATGTTATCTTTGGCGATTTTAATTCTGTCAGAAATGAAAGCGAAAAAATGGGCCGTTCTTTTTCTCGTTCTAGTGCTCTTCGTTTTGACTCTTTTATTAGAGATGGTGGCCTTGTTGATATCCAAATGGGTGGTTACAAATTTACTAGATCGGATAGCAAAGGTAGATGTGCGAGTAAAATTGATCGTTTCCTCGTGTCTCCGGTTTTCTTGGAGGCTATAAGGAATGTCGAAGTCATTGCGTTGGATAAAACAATTGCTGATCATCGCCCTGTCCTGCTTCGTCAGTCTCTGTTAGATTTTGGACCGAAACCGTTTAAATTTTTTAATTCTTGGCTTCGGGAGAACGAGTTGGATGTCTTGGTTAGAAATTCTTGGGTTGATCCGGTTCATCATCATTCGAAATGTGTGGTGTTTAAGGAGAAGCTTAAAAGACTTAAGGAAAAGATAAAGGTTTGGAGGAAACAAAAGGTGGATCCGTTAGCGGAAATAATTAAAATCAAGAAGGAAATTGTGGAGTTAGACAAATCCATCGATGGGGGAATGGCGTTGGATGACGTTGTGGATCAGCGGACTTTGCTGTTGAAGTCCCTCCATGATTTAGAAAAGCCGGTTTTACAAGATCTTTCGCAGAAGGCAAAAATCAAGTGGGGAGTGGATGGAGATGAAAACTCCAAGTTTTTCCATGGTATTATAAACAAAAAAAGAAGACAATCCACAGTCAACGGTCTCAAAATCAATGGTGAATGGGTCTCGTCTCCTCAGGATATAAAATATGCCTTTCTTGAGTATTTTTCGAAAAAATTTAAGAAAGGGAACGAGGTTAAAGTTATAAATCGCAGTAGTAGATTTCGTTGGCTGCCTGAGTCTTCTAGAGATTTTCTTGAGTCAAGACCGTCTATGGGGGAAGTGAAAATGGCGATCTGGGATTGTGGCTCGGATAAAGCTCCTGGCCCGGATGGTTTTTCTTTTGGATTTATTAAACATTTCTGGGAGGTTATGAAAGAAGACATTGTGAATTTTGTTTCTGAATTTTTTGACTCGGCTTCTTTGCCCCTTGGGTGTAACTCATCTTTCATATCTTTGATTCCTAAAAATCAAAGCCCGGTTTCTATTGCTGAGTTTAGGCCTATCAGTTTGGTGGGGATCCAGTACAAGATTATTTCAAAAATTCTCGCAAATCGTATGGCGGGAGTCATTGATCAGATTATCAGTCCCGAGCAATCTGCTTTCATCAAAGGCAGACAGATTATTGATGGTCCTCTTGCTTTAAATGAAATGGTTGACTGGTTCGGTTTCAAAAAGAAGAAAATGTTGGTTTTTAAGATCGATTTTGCTAAGGCATATGATTCGGTTTCCTGGGATTATCTGGATACTATGATGCAATTCGTGGGGTTTGGTAATTCTTGGAGACGTTGGATTCGGGCTTGCTTAGCTTCCTCACGTACTTCTATTTTGGTTAATGGGAGTCCAACTAGTGAATTTAACGTTGGGAAAGGTTTGAGACAAGGAGACCCGCTTGCTCCTTTTTTATTTATTCTTGTGATGGAGGGGCTGCATGTGCTGATTGAGGATGCTTGTGATAATGGTATGTTTTCGGGTATTCATTTGGACTCTCTGAAATTATCTCACTTTTTTTATGCGGATGATGCCATTTTTTTGGGCAAGTGGTCTAAAAGCAACATCAAGAATATCCTTTTGATTCTTGATGTTTTTCGTTTAGCTTCCGGTCTTTCAATAAATATCGATAAATGTTCCCTTTTTGGTGTTGGAGTTGACGATGAACAGATTAAGTCTTTTGCCTCGATGTTAGGGTGCAAACCGGGTCGGTTCCCTTTCATATATCTTGGCTTGCCGGTTGGGGCTAATATGTCTAGAATTGGGAACTGGGATGCAATTATGTTGAAAGTTAAAAGAAGACTCAGTAGCTGGAAACGTAATTTGCTGTCTATAGGTGGAAGAGCCACGTTGGTATCGTCTGTTTTGGGCTCTTTACCTTCTTACTATTTTTCTTTGTTTCATGTGCCGTCTAAAGTGAATCATTCTTTGGAGACAATTAGATCCAGATTTTTTTGGGGTTTTAAGGAGAACGAAAATCATGTCCCTTGGATCAAGTGGAAACTGGTTTTGGCAGACAAAGATAGAGGGGGGCTTGGTATTGGAAGTTTATTCGCCATGAATAAAGCTCTCCTTTACAAATGGAGGTGGAGATTCGTTTCATGTGGGAATGCGCTTATGGGCTAAAATCATCAAGGCTATTCATGGTCCGAATCTGACATCTAAGTGGAAAGGTAAATTCGTAAGTACTTGGAGTCGTATTACTAAATCGTGGGATCTCTGTCACAATGCTTCTTTTTTTCCGGATAATAATATTCAAAGGGTTGTGGGTCGTGGTGATGAGACTAAATTCTGGTGTGATACTTGGATTGGGAACCAAAATTTGTCCTCTCGTTTTCCCAGATTGTTTGCTTTAGCTGTTGATAAATCTGTTAGAATCTGCGATTTACGTGTTAACAACGCTTGGCATTGGACTTGGAGAAGACCGATTCGTGGGGGATTGGAAACTGCACAACTCGATGAGTTGTTGGGTTTGATCGGGGATATGCAGTTCTCTACGAGTGACGATACTTGGAAGTGGTTGTTTGAAAATGACGTGGATTTCTCGGTTAAATCGATTCGGAAAATGATTGATAGTAAATATCTCCCTTGTGGCGACAACCCTACGAGATGGATAAAGCTGGTGCCAAAGAAAGTTAACATTATGAATTGGAGGCTTTTTCTTGATAAACTCCCAACTCGTCAAAACCTTTCGAAACGAGGTATGGAGATTCATGATATTCTTTGTCCGATTTGTCACAATCAGTTAGAATCGGTTAAACATGTTTTTGGTGACTGTGAAATTTCGGCTACAATTGTGGGTTTGGTTAAAAAATGGTTGGGTATCGATTGGGCCATAAATCGTTGTCCTAGCAGGTTATTTCAGGAGATCGATGACAGTAATCTTACGAGAAAGAAGAAAGAGATTATTCATTCTATTTGCTTTACGATGTGGTGGCATATCTGGAACACTAGAAACGACTATGTTTTTAATGGTGGTCACAACAGGAACGGCAGCATGCTTGACTCGATTATTTATTTTTCTTATTCTTGGTACAGTAGTAGAACGAATAAAGATGTAATCGGGTGGACCAATTGGGTGAGAAATCCCATTCTTTTCATGTAATTTTGCTCTTTTTGAGCCGTTTTAATATATTATACTGCCGTTCCAAAAAA
>JBCNJP010010837.1:0-19928 GCA_039602395.1 Deinandra increscens subsp. villosa
TTGTAACACCCCCAAATAACCACTAACGGGGTTTATACCGTTAAGGGGTGCGAACAAACCAGGACCACAACCATTAGTTACAAATACTAAACGAATCAGAGTTAAGTCCAATGTTCATAAATACAACAGTTTAAAATACGCAGCGGAATAAAAACATAAGTCTCTCAGCACTAACCACGTGCTTTAATTACAAAACATAAATTGTCGTTAAATTCCCGAATTTAGTTTAAAATAAAAGTAAGTATCTTCTTGTGCCATGCCAACCTCCAGTGGATACTCTTCAACGATCTGCAAAAGTGAAAACCACACAAGTGTCAACCTAACGGTTGGTGAGTTCACGGTGGGCATGACATGCATTGGCCCGGTCTCATAATCGTATTCATCAACATATAAATAAGTAATAGATTTGCAAAACATTGCCAAGTGTTGAATTACCGAATATGCACTAGTTAAGTAAAAGTTAAAGCGGTCAACCGATATCGCGGGTAGCTAATCCGGTTTCCATGCACTAAGGAAGTCGTACTAGGGCTGAAAGCTGACGTAACAGAGTTCGGCATTTGCCGATGGTTGGTGCCTCCAGTTGTGTCCCTTTTGGGAGGCCCACAACTAAAACAGGCTGATATTGAACTCCGTTCGGCCTCCAACCGGTTGGTTACACATTTGTGTACCGCGGAGCAGGGTTTGTCAAACCCTCAGTAGATCTACCCAACATCCCCTCGCTTCTCAGATCAACAGTACTAAATTGAGGACTTTTAAGTTTTTAAGGCATCCTTAGAAATCATGTGATATCATTTGGTTTAGACTTTAACCTACACTAGTCATATTAAAAATGTTTATTCTGGATTTCATTTGAAATCCTAAAAAGAGTTTAAGTGTCAAAATGGTCGTTTCCGGATTTCAATTGAAACCCCAAGGATGGACAGTTGCAAGTGCTCCCCATAAAACACTCCAACTTCCATAACAGGTATCCCATTTGGTAATACCTCAAAATGTCAGCGTTGTTTTTCGTTAAGTTCATTCGTTGTGTCCCAAACGGGCTCACAATTAAAGGGTTAGTGAAACTCACCTTAGGTTGCTCAGCTACACTTGCTAATTAATCCAATTATTGCTTAACGAAGACCTATGAACACGTTTAGGTCTTAAGTATTAGTTTTGTGTCTAATCATTAACTTATCGTCACTATGGCCCATAACATAGCACGTTGGAACTACGACACGACATAACGACACACGACACCGATGGTTGATCATAAACAAGGGTTCACATATTACAGAAATCATAGCATGTTTCATCATAGCATAATCATGTAAGTCATAGCATAACATTCAAATAAGTTGCACAAGTTTGGGTTTAGGTCTGGTCACAGTTTCGCTAGTATAAATTCGCTAGGCAGTTTCGCTGTGTGCACGGGCAGCACTTTCGCTAGGCAATACCCGATGACACAGTTTCGCTAGGCTAGTTTCGCTCGAAACTGTTGGCACAGTTTCGCTTGCCTAGTTTCGCCCGAAACTGGTTTGAACTTTCGTTCAGGGAATTTCGCTCGGTAGTTTCGTTCGGACAGGTCTGGTTGGTTTACCCGGCGACACTACAGTTTCGCTACATAGTGTCGCTGGATGAAGATATACATAATTTCGCTACATAATTTCGCCCAGAGAACACGCAGTGTCGCTGGTCGCGAAAAACTCACAAATCAGCCTAAAAATCAACCTAACAGCTTCCATACTTCATGTAATTCAATATCTAGCATGCATAATCATTTACCAACATAAAACAGTAGGCTTTAACACCTTAAACATGGGTTTTTCATCATCAAATCACCAAAAGCACATTTTAAACCTAAAATGACCTAACTAGCATGAATCTTCATTATGGTTTGATTTCAAACGTAAAGTTACTGACTTTATGATAGATCTAGCCTTCCTAAGCATCATATCAGAAGATCTAACGATTCTATGGAGATCTAGGCATGCTTTATGAAGAAAACACATAGAAAACACATAGAAATGGTTCATGGGACTCACGGTTGATTCTAGGATCGATGGATGATCTTCACAACTCAGAGATGATGGCTGATTCTTGGTGGTTCTTGGCTGGAATCAGCTGGTCCAGAAGTTTCAGGAGAGTGTGTGTGTTTTTGGAGAAAAGGTGCAAGAAATGGGGCTTCTAGGGTTTTATGTCATTATATAACAGGAGCTAGTTTCGCTGGTCAGTTTCGCTGGCCAAGCGAAACTGGCTCTGTAAGTCTGTGGTTTGGCTACCGGGCGACACTATAATTTCGCCCGTAGTTTCGCTGGAAACCAAAAGTGACCAGTTTACATTTTTAAGCAAGATAAGCACGGTTCATGAATTGTCATGCTATTCATAATACTAAATCATGTACTTAAATCACATTGCACATAATAACTATAAATAAATGAACACATAACACATATGGGCGGGTTCGGTGATCAACCAAAGGTCGTGGACGTATTCGGCCTAGTTAAGCATTAGTTACTAAGTTGACACTTATAACGTAACTAACGGAATTGTCTAACGGAAGTTAACCTTGAAATTCTCGGATGTCACAATTTTAAATGCTTAAAGATAGCCAACAAGTGTGGTGAAACACACTTATGAAATCCAAGGAAAGTAATATGGTGTGCACCATGATCTTGTTTATGAAACCTTGGTTTCATGAGTTAGTTGATCTTAACAAAACCTCCAAGCCTCTTCATATAAAATAAATGCTAATCTATACATGTTTACATTATTTGTCCTAACACAAAAGTGTTAGTTGATTGTTTATATTTAATTGTCCTAACATGAAAATGTTAGTTGATTGTTATTTATATTTAAATGTCCTAACACCAATGTGTTAGTTGATTGTTTATTTACATTTATAAAGTCCTAACACCAATGTGTTAGTTGATTGTTATTTATGTTTTTATATGTTACATGTTAAAACAATATTAAAACAAGAAGAAATGATTAAACAAATGTTACATATGTAACCTATGACTAAAACAAAAGAAATGTTACTTGTTTTAGTAAAAGTAACACATTAAATGTGTTATAAAAAGAAATCAAGACAAAAGGAATATATCAAATTCTTGCTAGATTTAGTAAGAATAATATTTATGTCAAATGATTAATTTGACATAAATACTTGGATGTATTACAAGTTTGAACCTTTCTTAAAAACTTGCTAGAAATGGACATTTTTACAAAAGGTCACATTTGAAAATAAATATTTTTATAAAAGATTTTTATAAAAATAAATCACGACAAATCATTGGCTTTAAATGTTTACAAGGACTTTTAATATTACTTTGATGAAAACAAAGTATCCAAAAATGAACTAACGTTCGTTGGAGATTTTAAATAAAAGTCAAGTTTTATAAAGACAACGTTATATAAATCCAAGCGTCGTTAAGATATTTTGAGAAATATATATATATTTCATGAAAATGAAATATTAAACACTTTCGAAAAATAAATGATTAAATGTTAAAAGCTTTGAATGTTTTTCTTTAAAGATTTACGTTTTAAAAATAAGACAAACGTCAATAATTATTTTTGACAAATAAATATTTGCAAAAGATATAAACCATGTCTTATTCACCAAAGACTTGTTAATCATAATTATTCAACATAATTATAACTTGCAAGATTAACAAATCAAATAAGTAATTATTTAATTAAAAATAATTATTCCAACTTGTGAAAATAATAATAAACATTATTATTTCTTTTTAAACTCAATATTCAAGACTTGATTAAATTATTGAAAATGATTCTTTGTTTATATTTATTGAACATAAATATAAATAACCATGAACGTATTTATTTAATAAATACAAGATTAACGAGTTTTCAATAATACAAACGGACTTAAAACGTCAAGACTTGACCGGTATCACTTGGGTGACTTATGTTACTCAAATGATCATAGACCTTATGCATATGTTTATTAAATGATTTAGGACGTTACGTGCTACCGTCCTTCACTGCTTATTTACCGCTTATCTGCTGAATCTGTGAGTTTCACGACCCCTTTTCCTTTTTAACTGTTTTATACTTGGGGGAGAAATCTTGAAAACTGATTAAATGCTTTTACTTAATATTATGGTTTACTTGTTAGCCGTATGACTACTTGTTCTCTTACTGATTGCCCAACTTGGTACATTATCGTTATAAACGTTTGTACAACCGAAATCCCATCATTAATTGATTTCAATTAGTTCTGTACGAAACGATAGCTAGTGAATAGATCTATTTGGGTTGACAACCCTACCCTAACTGGTAGCTCCAGTTCTGACTCCGGATTGTCTGGGGGTACACGTCAGTTATTTCTAGCTCTGTTTAACATCTCTGGGCAAGAGATGCCGGGTGGGTAAACCGTTAGTATTTGGAATCAAGGTTCAGGTGAGATCATACAACCACAACAATAAACCCTGATAATATTTAAGTATACCGAAACTGTTTTACAACTGTTTTACAACTGTTTAACTATCGAGTCCTAAACCTGTGAACCTCACCAACTTTATGTTGACCCGTTTTATATTCATGATTTCTTAGGTAATTGACAAGACTTTCTGGAGACATGCAAATGGGGCTTACAAATGCTATCGGACCTGTCCTTGGAGTCATAGTCCCGACTATCCAACTTAACCGTTTTATGCTTTTAATAATCATTTAAGACTTATGTTTTTAAATTGTAAGACATTAATGTTTCCACTACCCTTTCCGCTGCAATGAAATGAATTAATGTTTTATGAAATTTTTAAATTATTAGAAGTGTTCTATGTATCCTCGACTATGATTCCATTCTCGCTCACACCCGAAACCGTTGACCGGGGTGTGACAGATCGACCCGACTTAACAACATTGGGTCGCTCAGTGTCTTCCACATAGTCACTGTTGGCCTTGGAAACAGATTTAGGTTTGCATATCATTGTAGACAAAATTTTGAATTAGAACCTAAAAAATGTTCAACTGGCATTTGTGGTTTGGACCAAAACAGCTTACTAGTTGAGTCAACCTTTGGAAACCAAGGTTCATCAAAAACGGTACCATTATTATCCACATATTTTGCATTTTTGTGAACATATGCAGTCGTCGGACAATTTGCAGCCATGTGTCCAGGTCGACGACATGCATAGCAATTCTTTTACGAAACATTGGTGAGAATGTAACAAAATTCTTTGGTTTCCAACTATGATACGCAGTAGGAGAATCATAGTAACCAAGAGAATGACAGAATCAAATGAATCAACGAAATTATCAGAAGAATCAAACCTGGGAGATAATCCTTGGGGTAAGTAGTAAGAACCACTTGAAGAACCTCCAGAATGATAATGACCATTTCGTGATGTAGAAACATTTGACTTCTTCTGATGAGCTTGCTTTTGCTGAATCTGAATAGGTTTAACAAATGGTTTCTACGGTTTTTGTTAAGATTGATGAACAGGCTTAACAACAACTTTCTTATGTTTCTATGTTGTTTGTGGCATTGAAACATCCTTGACTTGATAACCCAACCATTTGTGCTTTAACCCTGGAATCTTTGATGACTCTACTTTAGCATCATAACCATTCCTTTTATAGCTCTTCTTGTAAATTTATCCATAATATCCTTCAACTTATTCTCATAAATCAGAGATTTATCAAGTTCAGATTCAGTTGAAGTACTAACAGACTTCTTACTTTTACCAAATATCTTCTCATCTTCCAAAAATGATGAACCAGCATCAAACTTTGGAATTTGTCCATTGATAATTTTCTTCTTCCCATACTTTGACTTTTTCTTTTTCTTTGCTGAGACCGGTGTGACAAATTTTGAATAATCATGCATTTCTCCATGTGGATCAAAAGAAGCAGATGGAATACTTGATACATCAACTGGTGACAGAACATTATGTAAATCAACCTTGGCACTTTCTTCATTCTTCTCCAGTTTGTAAATGTAATTCATAAATGTGGGTGACAAATTGCAATTCTTCACTTGTCTTTTCAAATCAAGAATCTCAATTTTCATTTCTGAAATCTTCAATTGAGCATCTAACAGATCTTTCTGAGAAGCAATGAATTGTTCCGACAGCTCATTATATTCATACTTATGTCTTATTCTCAAATCACATTCTTCCAACATTTCTTCGGTAACCTTTTCTACTTTCTTCTTGAAATATTCAACATCTTTAGTCAAAATTCGTTCTTTTCTCGAACCAAAACATTTTCTTCTCGAAGTTTTGAAAGTTCTTCTTGAAGACGAATCACCTTTTCAGCAGCTTCAACAGCAATTTGATTAACCTATTAATATTACTTTGATGAAAACAAAGTATCCAAAAATGAACTAACGTTCGTTGGAGATTTTAAATAAAAGTCAAGTTTTTATAAAGACAACGTTATATAAATCCAAGCGTCGTTAAGATATTTTGAGAAATATATATATATTTCATGAAAATGAAATATTAAACACTTTCGAAAAATAAATGATTAAATGTTAAAAGCTTTGAATGTTTTTCTTTAAAGATTTACGTTTTAAAAATAAGACAAACGTCAATAATTATTTTTGACAAATAAATATTTGCAAAAGATATAAACCATGTCTTATTCACCATGTAAAAACGAGAAACGATCTTACTACTGCATGTATCAATCAATCATAGTAACAACGGATGTAAATAAGAGAAATCTTATTGATCACTTGAAGATACAATGGAGTTCTCTCTAGTTTCTCTCTCTAGAAACACACACAGAAAGGTGTAAAATGACAGAAGTGTTTCACTGGTTCAACTCGTTACCATGCACATTCTAACACACCCTATTTATAGTAAGTGACTAAACGCCCAGCGTATCAAACTGATACGCCGGACCACATGGTCCGCCGGACCATGTGGTACGCCCATAACCAAATAGTCACTACAACTATCACTTAGACACGCTCACATAGATACAATACACGAGACATTCATAGCATAGGAATATGCTCTAACAAACTCCCCCTTAACGTGTAGTGTATCTATTCTCTAACTAAACTTCAGTCATCAATCTTCAACACCGCTGCATCCGATCTTTGACTTGAAATCTTGTCAGAAATAGAGCTCGCATGGCTGGATCACTCTTGAACTATCGTTGAACTTCAAGATCCAATTGTGAAAGATACTTCATACTCCCCCTTTCACCATGCTTGAGTCTTGACACACAAACCTGCAATTTCAGAAGACAGAAACGCGGTTTCCTTTTCTTTTGAAAATTAATTTAATCTTGGTGCAAAACCTCTCTTCGAGAATCCAAGATAGATTTTCAAATTTCCATTTCGTATCACATGTCGATCGGTCGAAAACAAATAAGAAACAAAATCTTTTTGGCTTTTTGAAACTTTACATCAAAACACACCGAAAATCTTTTTGGACTTTTCAGATATGAAACATAAATGCAATACTGAATCAGACACTATTTTTGTCTTTTGCAAGAAAGATCACAACTTGGGATCATATTAGTCATATCATGCTGAACTACACTTCAATTTCAATTACTTCAGCACACAAGTCATGTCGATTACTGGTATAATTTGTCCATCTTAAACTCAGGCACAATCATACTCATAACATCTGGATATGTTATTGATTGATCTAGCTTGCTTTGACCAGTGTACTCCACACTATCAGACATACTCAGATATGTTTTTGCTTTTTATATCACACTTTGTGATATCATTTGTGATTTAATCACAAAATGATTATATTCATGATACAGTCAACTGTGTTCCATGCAAAAAGAAATAAGAACGTTAAATCGTCTACCTTAAGGTCGATCTTTCGATACGCAGATAAGGCCTCGGATTTAACAAAATAAGAAAATAAAACAAGTTGAAATTGTATAACCCAACAACAATCAGGTCGGTACTTCCGTACACGCAGAGAAAGTCCGATGAGTTATACGAAACACCAAAGAAAATAAAGCAGAACGTCAAACGAACAACAATCAGGTCGATCTTTCGATACGCAAAGAAAGTCCGATCGTTTGACAAAATAAAGAAAATCAAACAAGTTTAAATCTTAGCAAAATGAACACATGTATACACAGTGACTTCTCATTTTCTTTTTCACATATCTTTTCTTGATATATCATGAGATATGCATCAAGATGTTGTCCACTTGGTCAAGCATTAGTATTTAGTGTCTATCACATCTGAATACTTTCTGATTTAATGCCGAGCCTACCAAGCACATCAAACAATGATCTTATGACTTTTTCATCTAATTTATCCACGAGTCAGACATGTAAGCCAATGTACCATCATTTCCCAATCATGTTGGATACAATTTCTCATTTTTCAATGTTTTTGTATTTTTCTATTTTTCAATGTTTTTGTATTTTCTGTTTTTCTCCCCCTTAAAATGAAAACTCTATTTTTGGATTTTCATTTTAACACAAACAAAGACACAAAGACGCTATTTTTGATTTTCAATTTTCTCCCCCTAACCTACATACGAAATGTAAAAGAAAGAAAATTGACCTTTCGACATGGATACCTTTCAAGTTTAGCTTTCAGAAAAATTTCAGTTTTGAAATTTGATATCACATGTAATTTAAGTTAAATCAGCAGAATACTTCTCCATCAGCAACTTTTCAATCACCGATAGGTCTTCTAGAGGTACCTGCACACTGGTCAAACACATCAGTTTACAAATGACCCGAAGCGAATCGCTTCTGGTCGACCAGTATCTTGATTTCCTTTCGAAAACACTTTAGGTTTCCAGATTTGTTGTTTTGGTAAATCAGTATCTGATGAACCGGTCACAGTCGATTGTGACGAACAACCTACATATGGAACATTTTGAAAACGTGGAATAAATCTTCCTTGAGTTTTGAAAAATGTAGGTTGTGGATATTCATCAAATACTCTGCCATTTTCATCAATGAATCGTTGTTTGGCAGCTTTACCAACAAATGGAACCTGTCCTTTTCTATAACTAGAAGCAGCAGAAACCGGACAATCATGTGCCATATGCCCTTTTTGACGGCAATTGTAACACAAACGATTGTTTATGTTTCTTGTCTTTGGAACCTGCATAGCTTCACAAACATATTCATCTCCAAAATGATCATAAAAATTATCATATACCTGAAATCGATGATCATGAACCCATTTGGATGTCGGGCTCTTTGGAGTAGAATTGGATCCTCCAGAAGAATATTGAGCACCTTGTTGCTTCTTGATCTTTGAATCAACATTCGTCACAAAAACTTCAGCAACTTTCCGAGCATCTACACAATTGTTAGGACCGATTTTCACTACAAGAATCTCGATCTTGAGCAAGAACGTGGTTCGGATTCGAAAACTCAAAAAAAAACAAATGATGAAGATGATGATGATGAATCATAGAATCATAAACAAGAAGAAAGATGAACATAGTCGAATGAATTCATTAATCGAAAGATTACAATCAATGAATCATGAAGAACACTTTCTCTCTCTAGAAAATCCATGACTCACTCTCTCTCTAGAATGGAAATCTCACACTCTACAAGAAATTCATCATCTCCACATTCGGAGACTCCTTTACTTGTAATGGGCACCCTCACTATATATAGTGAGGGTGACTGACAACAGAAAAACATGACGAATAAACGAAATTACAAGTAAAGTAAATAACATAAACTGATAATTAAATCAAAGCTGATTAAATTAATCCGAAGCTTGACTCGCTCGAACCGATCTTCCGTTGACTTTTACGTTGACCGTTGACCCGAACGGTTGACTTTTCCAAAAAACGGTCTTCGGTCCAAACTGCAAGCCTCGAGCATCACAACTCAGTCTCTAAATCGATTCACATGGATTCTTCAGTCAAAGCTTCGGTAAACAGATTTGATGGCGTCAGTCACATAGATTTTAAGTTCCAACAATTTCCCCCTTGACTGATGCTTTCAAATCTGTTCAATTGCTGAAGAATCGCTCTGCCGTACATCTTCAATGAGAAACTGATAAACCGGAGACAATCTGTCGAAGAGATTCCCCCTCTGAATAAGCTTCTTCTGTTCTTGTTGCTCCAGTTCGAGATCCAAGTGTTCCGCTCACTCGGTTCACACGGTCGGGTACAATACTGAGAAAATGCTACATCTCGGAGTCATAACCGCAACAAACTGAATCAGATAAACCAATCAAACACTGAAAATGCTCCAACTCCGAATAATCGACCCGATATCCAAATTCATAATAATTCCTCTTATTTCTCTAAATCTCCCCAAAAACATCAAGTCGGAAGCGTAAAAATGAGATGCAGAGAGTCGAACCGTCGCGATCGGTTGCCTAGAGAAACCAGATAAAAAATCTTGAAATCGGACAATCTCGCGAAAAACAGGAAGCCGGATGCTGACAGTTGTGAATAATCTGCGTGACTGAGGTTGGATGCGAAAATTAAATAAACTGTTCAATTTCTTAAAAAAACGGTCATCCGAGAGATTTAATCGGATAAATTCCAATATTTAACTGAGATTCTAGTTAATCCGGTTAGTTGACGACAGCGCTGCATCCACTAAAAATAAACCGTGAGATATAACGAGAAAGCCAAGTAATTAACCGGATAATAAAGCTAACCCGTCAGTGATCGATAGCAAATGTTACGCGCGACGTCAATAAACGAGAACCCCAATAAAATAGAATAAATCCGAGACCAATAAAATATTTTCTGCAATTCCGTTCGGGCGTTATCTCTTTAGTCTCGTTGAAAAACCGATAAGAAAATACCCGCATTTAACGAAAATGCTGAAAATTTAATTAGTGGTGAAAAACCTCTCAAGAAAAACCATAATCCATTAATTAATACTCTCCACCAATCAGATTTTAGCTGCACAAGACCACAATCCGTGTGTTTGGGTGTTCCACCAATAAAAAATTAGCACAAGAGTTGATCTACGGTTAACATTAAAAGCTGATCAGCGGCTGGGAGATGGATCCAAGTATGTTGGCGGCTGGCCAATAGGAAATCAGCAAAAGAAACACACAACAGACTGGATCCTACGGCTAGAAAAAATTTTGATCAATGGCTTGGAGAGGGTGATCCGTGTGATGAGGGTCATCACCAATCAGAAGGTGACAACATGAAAGCCTTCAACGGCTCTTGTCTCAGCTTTGGGACCCTCATGCATTCCATCCACCAATCGAAATTCGACAGACTGAAGGCCTTTAGCAGCTCTCTCTCCAGCAGGGGCCCACGCCCATTCCTTTCATCCAATCAAAATTAGACAATGGAGAGAGAATGTCTTGGGTTGACCGGCAATATGGAGAGAGAACATTCTCCTTGCAGCGAATCAACTAAAGCCACGTCATCCCTGGTCATCTTCATCATTCGAAAACCCTAACTGTCGAAAAAAGGAATCGCAGGTTGCCGGAAAAACAAAACTATCGCCGGAATAGCGTATTCTGCTCATAACTTCGTGAATACTCAATGAAAATTGACGATTTTTGTACCCACGGAGTCGTATGATCATCCTCTACAACCCTGAACGTTCAAAATTCACCGAAACAAACTCGAACAAAAACCCAGCAAACAAGTCCGCTAACGAAAAACAAGTCCGCTAAGACTGTTGAGAAGTCCGCTAAGCATACTGGAAGTCCGCTAACAAGCTGAGAAGTTCGCTAAAGCATGAAGAAGTACGCTAACTTGAAGAAGTCCGCTAAGACTTAACAAGTGCGCTAAGAACATCTTCATATCTTCAAGAACAGGTACAAGTTCGCTAAGGCAATCTGCATATCTTCAAGACTGATGAACAATTCTGGAAAAACGATGAACAGTGCAGAAACTTACTTCATGAACTTGAAACTACCCAGAAACAATCGGAAATCTCGATATGATGCACGAGATGTGATAATAAACCATTCACGACATTGTTGTGGCCACCAACAACACATAAACAGCAGCAACTCGGATCAAATCAGCTCCCAAATCTGGAAATCTCTCAAGAACACGAAGAACACACACTTACACCGTCAGTGTGTGTTTTTCCAGATCCGCTCAAACGGTTGAGAATCAGACGAAATGGATGCTTCCAATGGATCCGGAACGCGTTTTCCACTGAGAATCATACCTCATATCATCCAAAAACATGAAGAAATGCCCAGAAAACGAAGAATCAAGCTCCAAAATCTTCAAAAAAACCAAATACGGGAAAACCCCAAAAGTTCCGAAAAAATGAGCTCGGATCTTCAATTTTCCAACAGATTTGAACAAGTAGAAGATAGAATCACATCTAAATGAACTCCAGAACACGAATCCATCATCCATATCATCAGAATCCATCCAGAAATGAAGAAAAATAGAAAAAAGTCTCTAAAAAATAAGTTTTCTCATCTTCACCCATTCAAGCTCAAAATCTCAGATTCGAGTGACCAGATTCACGGTGAGATGAATCTGATCGGTACCTGCTCTGATACCATTTGTTAGGACCGATTTTCACTACAAGAATCTTGATCTTGAGCAAGAACGTGGTTCGGATTCGAAAACTCAAAAAAAAACAAATGATGAAGATGATGATGATGAATCATAGAATCATAAACAAGAAGAAAGATGAACATAGTCGAATGAATTCATTAATCGAAAGATTACAATCAATGAATCATGAAGAACACTTTCTCTCTCTAGAAAATCCATGACTCACTCTCTCTCTAGAATGGAAATCTCACACTCTACAAGAAATTCATCATCTCCACATTCGGAGACTCCTTTACTTGTAATGGGCACCCTCACTATATATAGTGAGGGTGACTGACAACAGAAAAACATGACGAATAAACGAAATTACAAGTAAAGTAAATAACATAAACTGATAATTAAATCAAAGCTGATTAAATTAATCCGAAGCTTGACTCGCTCGAACCGATCTTCCGTTGACTTTTACGTTGACCGTTGACCCGAACGGTTGACTTTTCCAAAAAACGGTCTTCGGTCCAAACTGCAAGCCTCGAGCATCACAACTCAGTCTCTAAATCGATTCACATGGATTCTTCAGTCAAAGCTTCGGTAAACAGATTTGATGGCGTCAGTCACATAGATTTTAAGTTCCAACAACAATGTAGCGGAAATTCTTTATCAGAAAATATTTGTTCCGAACCCTTGAGTTTGTAAAACCTCTCGGGTTGAACTTTGTCAGCTTTAAAAACTTCTTTCTTTACTTGCTTCAGATTAACTTTCTTCAAATGCTGTTGCTGTTGAACCTTTGAAACTTTCACATCAACCTGTTTCTTTTGAAATCCCAAACCTGTATATTTTCCAGAAACTTTCTCTTCTGAATCAGATGATTTATGCCCGGTCTTTGCAAGACGAGAAAATTCAGCTTTAACTTTCTTGATATCTTTTGGAGCATTGATAATTGTTTCATCAATGTCAGCTTTTGAAGACGAAGGCCCAGACACAACCTTTTGAGCTTCAGAAGCTTCAATACTTTTGCCTTTTTCCTTTTGCTTTTCTTCAGCAGATTTGGAACCAACAAACTCAGAATAATCACCAATCTCACCCTTGTCTTTCAAATCATGAACGCCTTCCTTGAGACTTCCTGGTGGCGAGACTGTCTTGTTAAACATCTTCTCAAAATTTTCATCTTTAGCCAGAAAACTTGTAAAAGATTGTGAGTTAGTAACATTGTTCAAAAGACGTTTTGAATCAATGACTTCAATCTTTAATTCAGAAATTCTTTGATTAGCTTCAGCCAACTCCTTTTCTGATGCAATTAGCTTCTTTGCCACTTTATTAGTTTCATACTTTTGCAATCTCAACTCATCTAGAGCGGCCAACAACTCCTTCTCAAGTTTATCTTCATTTCTTTTCTGAATATCCAAATTTGCATTTTGCAACTTGTTTACTCTTGCCAGTTCTCGCTTCTCATCTAACAACTTCTCCATATCAAGCTGATATACTTCAATTTTAGCAACCGAATCATCAGAAGCCTTGGTAAGTAAATCAAGTTTAATCTTGGACTTTTCAAACAAATTATTAAAATCATTGGCAGCATCCTCAGCTTCTGCCTTCCATTTCGCAACTTCCTTGACTAAGTCAGCCTTTTCTTCAGATAATTTTGTAAACTTCTTTTCAAATTCCTGCTCAACACCTTGAAACTGCAACTCTTTTTCAACTAACTTTGTCTGAACAACTGAAACCGTTTCTTTTTGAGATTCTAGCTCTCGGATCATCCCTTCCAACTTTTCTATATCAGCAACCCAATCTTCTTTTTCCTTACCTAAACCTTGAATCATTTTATCTTTTTGAGAACAAAACTCACAGACAGATTCATAACCACTATTTCCATAACTACTAACATCTGAATCAGAATCTGTTATCTCTTCTTCGTCATCACTGTGAACAATCTGAGCAACAAAACAAGACTCATCAGGAAAATCAGCCTCCCAATCATAACCTTCATTCGATGTTTGTTCTTTTGATGCAGAAGAAATAGCAGTCAAAGCAATTTGAGGTGAAGCAGTTTTATCAGCTGTCTGAACCACCTTTTCTTTTGCAGGACACTCACGAGCAAAATGACCATATTTGGAACATTTGAAACATTTGATCTGTGACTTATTCAGACCAAGTTTGTCTCCTTGAAAAATAGATGTCGTTCCATGTTTCTTAATAAACCTTCTACCTCTTTCAGTTAGCATAGCAAACTGCCACTCCAAATCTAATTTGTTCAACTGATCTTCATCCATATGATCTAAATCCTCTCTATATAGACAAGAGTTACCAATTTGACTAAATATATCGCCAGAAGAAGATGATATGAATCCAGATAACAACGCAACTAAATCTTCAGCTGACTTCCCATTAATCGAACTAGCAGATGATCTATCAGGAGTAGTGAAACTGCACCTCCTTGATGAACTTTCATACTTTCCTGATCCATGATCAGCAACAAATGCTGTTTGAGGTGGATTTGATGTATCATAACCAGATGATTTAGATTTTGCATTGATACTTGCAGAATTTTGTCCATGATATAACTCAGGATTTTGTAATTGAGCAGTGGACTTGTTTGAATTCATCATTTCCATTTCTCGAGCATGAAGCTTTCCAGTCAAATCATGAAATGATAATGTGGAATAATCTTTATCATGAGTAAGCAACAACACATAATTTTCCCATTTCTCTGGTAATGCTTCCATCAATTTCTCTTTCAATTCTTCCTCGGTCTTCTCAATCTTGACCACTTTCATCTCACTAATTAGATGTGAAAATCTTGAAACAAGAGCAGAAATATTTTCTTTGTCGTATTGTTGAAAATTTTCAAATTCTTTGTTCAACACTTTCCTTCGACTCTTCTTATACTGATCATTGCCTTCACATCGAGCAGATAAAGCATCCCATAACTGTTTAGCCTTCTTGCAAGTACTGAATTGATGTAACAACTCAGTAGGTAAAGCCATGGTAAGATAACCATAAACTTTTTGTTCAAGTTCATAACTCCTTCGTTCATCCTTATCAAAATCTTGAATCTCTTTATATTCTCCATTGTCAGTTGGACGCACATACAACGTTCGAATCGGAATCCACAAATCAATATCATTTGTGCTGATGTATGCAGAGAAACGTTGCTTCCAATTTTGATAATCTTCCAATTTTAACAACTTGGGAACTTTCTGACTTGTTCCTATTTCATTATCAAAATTGAGCATAGCTTGTACCGTGCTTTGCATAGCCGCAAATGCTTGAAAATCGGACATTTTTCAACGTAAAATGATACTTCAAAACTTCGAACTCAAAAACGAAGGTCTTCCAAGCGGATTTTGGGGGTCAAAACTGCTCGGTACTGGCCGTAGGCTGGTACACGTCCTAGATCTCGGAAAGACGAACGTTTTGGCTGGTATTGGGTTCCGTAACTCCAAACGGTTTGCAAGTTACGTCAGTTTTAGTGAAAGTCACTATTCTGCCAGCGTATCAAAACAAAATGAACTGATCAGTTCCGGATCAAATCATTCAGGCGGATCAAATTTGTACTAGCGGACCAGATTCCGGATCAGATGAACTAGCGGATCAGAATTGAACTAGCGGACCAGATGCGGATCAGATATCTTCAGCGGATCAGATTTTGATACGGCGGACCAAATTTTGGTACGGCGGACCAGAATTTTCAGCGGATCACACTGATACGCTGTAACTGCTGCGGATCAGACTGATGAAGATTGCCTAGCGGATCAGAAAACTCATCCGGCGGATCAGAATTTTCATCCGGCGGACCAGCTGACTTCGAGACTGATTTCACTGATTTTCGCGAATTTTGATGTTTGGAGCTGGAATTTGATTCAGTATAGCGCGAAAACCCTCCAGAAACACTCAGAAATCATTTTCCATCGTTGAAACACTCAGAATTGAAAGAATTTGATGAAAACGTGAAGAAACCCAAACTTTCTCTCTCTAAAAATCCGAAAAATTGATCAAAAACACAGCAATAGAGCAACCAAATGCTCTGATACCACTTGTAGAAACGAGAAACGATCTTACTACTGCATGTATCAATCAATCATAGTAACAACGGATGTAAATAAGAGAATTCTTATTGATCACTTGAAGATACAATGAAGTTCTCTCTAGTTTCTCTCTCTAGAAACACACACAGAAAGGTGTAGAATGACAGAAGTGTAGTTCAACTCGTTACCATGCACATTCTAACACACACCTATTTATAGTAAGTGACTAAACGCCCAGCGTATCAAACTGATACGCCGGACCACATGGTCCGCCGGACCATGTGGTACGCCCATAACCAAATAGTCACTACAACTATCACTTAGACACGCTCACATAGATACAATACACGAGACATTCATAGCATAGGAATATGCTCTAACACACCAAAGACTTGTTAATCATAATTATTCAACATAATTATAACTTGCAAGATTAACAAATCAAATAAGTAATTATTTAATTAAAAATAATTATTCCAACTTGTGAAAATAATAATAAAGATTATTATTTCTTTTTAAACTCAATATTCAAGACTTGATTAAATTATTGAATATGATTCTTTGTTTATATTTATTGAACATAAATATAAATAACCATGAACGTATTTATTTAATAAATACAAGATTAACGAGTTTTCAATAATACAAACGGACTTAAAACGTCAAGACTTGACCGGTATCACTTGGGTGACTTATGTTACTCAAATGATCATAGACCTTATGCATATGTTTATTAAATGATTTAGGACGTTACGTGCTACCGTCCTTCACTGCTTATTTACCGCTTATCTGCTGAATCTGTGAGTTTCACGACCCCTTTTCCTTTTTAACTGTTTTATACTTGGGGGAGAAATCATGAAAACTGATTAAATGCTTTTACTTAATATTATGGTTTACTTGTTAGCCGTATGACTACTTGTTCTCTTACTGATTGCCCAACTTGGTACATTATCGTTATAAACGTTTGTACAACCGAAATCCCATCATTAATTGATTTCAATTAGTTCTGTACGAAACGATAGCTAGTGAATAGATCTATTTGGGTTGACAACCCTACCCTAACTGGTAGCTCCAGTTCTGACTCCGGATTGTCTGGGGGTACACGTCAGTTATTTCTAGCTCTGTTTAACATCTCTGGGCAAGAGATGCCGGGTGGGTAAACCGTTAGTATTTGGAATCAAGGTTCAGGTGAGATCATACAACCACAACAATAAACCCTGATAATATTTAAGTATACCGAAACTGTTTCACAACTGTTTTACAACTGTTTAACTATCGAGTCCTAAACCTGTGAACCTCACCAACTTTATGTTGACCCGTTTTATATTCATGATTTCTTAGGTAATTGACAAGACTTTCTGGAGACAGGCAAATGGGGCTTACAAATGCTATCGGACCTGTCCTTGGAGTCATAGTCCCGACTATCCAACTTAACCGTTTTATGCTTTTAATAATCATTTAAGACTTATGTTTTTAAATTGTAAGACATTAATGTTTCCACTACCCTTTCCGCTGCAATGAAATGAATTAATGTTTTATGAAAATTTTAAATTATTAGAAGTGTTCTATGTATCCTCGACTATGATTCCATTCTCGCTCACACCCGAAACCGTTGACCGGGGTGTGACAGATCGACCCGACTTAACAACATTGGGTCGCTCAGTGTCTTCCACATAGTCACTGTTGGCCTTGGAAACAGATTTAGGTTTCCATATCATTGTAGACAAAATTTTTGAATTAGAACCTAAAAAATGTTCAACTGGCATTTGTGGTTTGGACCAAAACGGCTTACTAGTTGAGTCAACCTTTGGAAACCAAGGTTCATCAAAAACGGTACCATTATTATCCACATATTTTGCATTTTTGTGAACATATGCAGTCGTCGGACAATTTGCAGCCATGTGTCCAGGTCGACGACATGCATAGCAATTCTTTCACGAAACATTGGTGAGAATGTAACAAAATTCTTTGGTTTCCAACTATGATACGCAGTAGGAGAATCATAGTAACCAAGAGAATGACAGAATCAAATGAATCAACGAAATTATCAGAAGAATCAAACCTGGGAGATAATCCTTGGGGTAAGTAGTAAGAACCACTTGAAGAACCTCCAGAATGATAATGACCATTTCGTGATGTAGAAACATTTGACTTCTTCTGATGAGCTTGCTTTTGCTGAATCTGAATAGGTTTAACAAATGGTTTCTACGGTTTTTGTTAAGATTGATGAACAGGCTTAACAACAACTTTCTTATGTTTCTATGTTGTTTGTGGCATTGAAACATCCTTGACTTGATAACCCAACCATTTGTGCTTTAACCCTGGAATCTTTGATGACTCTACTTTAGCATCATAACCATTCCTTTTATAGCTCTTCTTGTAAATTTATCCATAATATCCTTCAACTTATTCTCATAAATCAGAGCTTTATCAAGTTCAGATTCAGTTGAAGTACTAACAGACTTCTTACTTTTACCAAATATCTTCTCATCTTTCAAAAATGATGAACCAGCATCAAACTTTGGAATTTGTCCATTGATAATTTTCTTCTTCCCATACTTTGACTTTTTCTTTTTCTTTGCTGAGACCGGTGTGACAAATTTTGAATAATCATGCATTTCTCCATGTGGATCAAAAGAAGCAGATGGAATACTTGATACATCAACTGGTGACAGAACATTATGTAAATCAACCTTGGCACTTTCTTCATTCTTCTCCAGTTTGTAAATGTAATTCATAAATGTGGGTGACAAATTGCAATTCTTCACTTGTCTTTTCAAATCAAGAATCTCAATTTTCATTTCTGAAATCTTTAATTGAGCATCTAACAGATCTTTCTGAGAAGCAATGAATTGTTCCGACAGCTCATTATATTCATACTTATGTCTTATTCTCAAATCACATTCTTCCAACATTTCTTCGGTAACCTTTTCTACTTTCTTCTTGAAATATTCAACATCTTTAGTCAAAATTCGTTCTTTTCTCGAACCAAAACATTTTCTTCTCGAAGTTTTGAAAGTTCTTCTTGAAGACGAATCACCTTTTCAGCAGCTTCAACAGCAATTTGATTAACCTATTCATATTTCTGTTGAACAGGATAAGCCTTTTCAAATAATGCTTCAAAATCTGCAGCAACATCTTTAGCTTCAGCTTTCGCTTTTTCACATTCAACCAACAATTTATCCTTTTCTTTCATCAAATTCTTGTTAATCTTAGCAAATTCAGCACACTTTGAACATACTAACAATACTCCATTCTGAGCTTCTTCTATTTCACTTTCATCCCCTTTGTCATATATAACACAAGAACTCGTTTCAGAATCAGAATCAGAATCAGTGACACAACCATCAATTTGTTCAGTCTTGAAAACAATATCACAATCCTTTTTGTCTGACAACTTATCACATCCCGATTCCGAACCACTCGATGCAGAATCATATGATTTAGAATCAGTAGAATCTGAGCCATCCTTCATAGTCTGATTGTGTGC
>JBCNJP010010838.1:0-19927 GCA_039602395.1 Deinandra increscens subsp. villosa
TGCTCAGTCAATGGGATACGAAGGAAAGTTTCCACCAATCTTTAAGAAGCTTCTGCCGCATTATTGGAGGTGCCTAGCACATTATATGCAGAAGTCATTTCTAGGCAAGAGAACCAGTTTTGATCAACTAAATCAACTTCATGGAACTGCTTTCATCTCTTTGGCCTTAGATTGGGATTTCAACTTCTCAAAAATGATGCTGATGGACTGGGTAGGCAATGCTGATTTGAGTGCCAGAGAGCAATTTTTGATGACACCAAGGTTTGTGCAAATGGTGGTCATGAAGAAATACCCGATGATTGAAGAAAGGATTGAGAAGTTGGACATCAAAGTAATGGATTGTGGGGTCTTTGGTCTTCAAACTCAAGATAGAAAGGGCAAAACAGCTTTCAAGGAAGACTTGAACGGGTTAAGAGAGGTGCGTTCCCAGAGGTGGCAAGGGAACAAGAATTTGATGAAGATGAACCAGAAGCTGACATGCCGGTTGTGAATTCCATGGTGGCTGAAGATCAAGACTTAACGACAACTCCGGCTGTTAATGTACAAGATGAAGATGTTATTCCCTCCGATGAGGAAAATGTAATGGATGACATTCTTGCTGGTCAGGACATCTCAGAAGATGATATTTATGGAGACTTGGAGCCTCTAACCCATAAAAGATCGAGGGATGATATGATTGGCTCATCTGGGAGTGACACTACACCTCCAGAGCTGAACTTGTCTGTTGATGATGTTCTGGAAGTAGAACCCGTTCCTGCTCGAGAGCCATCTCCTCGAAAGAAATCTGATCCAAGGAGCGTACGGTTCAAGTTCACCAAGACAAGCTCAAGTTTATTGGTTGTACAACCAGCTGGACCCAGTTCTGAGGGTCCCAGTGCTCAAGTAGAAACAGCTGCTGAAGATGTACAAGATCGACCTGCTCCTGTGCAATCTGAAACTCCAGTTCTGACCGAGCATAGCCCAGTTCGGGAAGAAACTCAATTTCTGGAGGTTGATCACACTTTTATTGCTCCAAGCCCTGTAAGAGTGAGTGCAGATCCTGTGGTAACTCAGCCAACAACTATTCCTGGATTTAGGCCTTTTCAAGCTGCTGAGCTACCAATTGATCTGAGGATAAGCACCGATCCTCATATCAACTTTCTGATCTCTCAGAACAGGATCAGACAGAATGAGATTATAGCACTGCAAGCAGAGAACAGAAGGTTAAGGGAGAAAGAGGTAGCAGATAAGAGAAGGATGGAAGAGAGATAGGAGGCTGACAAGACAAGAATGAAGGATCTCAATGATGCTCTGATGGACCTGAAGAAAAGGTTCAATGGCTTTAAAAGTGCAGTAGAAGGAAACACTTCAGGTGCCTCGGGTCAAAGCTCTTCAGCTCAAGGTGCAAGTGAAGCAGCTGAGGATGATGGAGATGAAAACATAGAGATGTCCGATTACGCCCGAAGTGGCAGAATTATCTCCAAAGCCCCTGAGGGACACGACAACTGGTTCCGTGAATTCTTTCAAGGTCCAGCCCCCACACTATACACCCTTGATCTTGGTGAGAGCACATCACTATGACTCAGAGAAGAATCTGTTTGCCATAATCCGTGAAGGCTACAGTCCAGTGGAATACTACAAAACTCGTGGGCAATTTCATTCCTAGACTGAGCCCGAGATTAGGAGTCTGCTTCGAGCTCCATTTATCAACAGGTGGAACAGCTCCAATGGGGATCTTATTAGAAACAACTTGATGAGCCATCTGGAGAACAATTTCACTGATTTTGAGCTGGAGCAGGTAAGGTGGGTTGAGACTGGTACTGACCCTGCTACTGGTGAGCCCATGGGAGAAGCAAGAAGGCCACCTACCAAGCGCACCAGAGTTATTAACATGTTGGATGAAATTCAAGACGGAACCTTAGTCAAGAATTTTGACTGTTGGTATTATGATCCAACAACTCATGAGGTGGTGGTTCTTTGCAAGGGGATGCGACAGTTCCGTTTTTATGATCCGGTTGATTTGCTTAGATTCGGAGAAAGAGATATCAAGTTGCTCGCCTCACAGCCTATACTTGGTGATGAAAATGATATGGAGAATTCTGTGAGGGTGGGAATCTTTCATGGGACTGCAGAGCGGATTGTAGCAAACAAATGGTGGTCGAACAACGCACTGAATACATTCCGATTCGATCTCCTGCTACCGTAGAAGAAAAAGGTCAAATGATTCATGCCTAGGGGAAGATTGTTGGGCTAGATTTAGTTAAGGCATGAACATTTGTTAATGGGCTAGTTTGTAATTGTTTTGGGCTTAATCTAGTTTAGTTAATAGGCCATGTGGGCCGATTAGTGTTTATGATTGGGCTAGATTAGTGTTTATGATTGGCCTTGTAATCTCATGAGGTGGTATAAATACCACCTCATGGTTATGTTTATGACCAAGCTTCCTATTTACATTTTTACGAATTATTCTTGCTCTCTAGTGTTTACGATCAGCCGTGGTTGCTTCATAGTAGACGGATTTCCATTCAAGATTCGATCTTTCTCTAAGATCCAATCTCTTCATCTACTATTTTCTTGAATCAATCTCTCACGAGGATTCCGCACTCGTGTTAGATCATTATATCGTGTGTTTGGAAATATTTCAGACCTACAATTAGTCAAGTTAATTATGAGTTGTACGGGTGTACAAGTCCAAAGTCTCCTACCTCGGTTGGAATGACAAGACTTTGTATGATTATTCCATTGATCGTACATCGCATACACGATATAATGTCGTAAGTAATTGTGATGCATAGGTGCTTACAATGTAACGTGCTATATGTGTTATACATGTTATGATACATATAGAAAGCATTTATATGATCACCAATATGTCGGTCAAATCCGCTTGTCAAATGTTCGCACGTAGTCGAACAATCGGTCAACACTTACACTGTTATGTGTCTTAGGTGAAGTCTAGGAGATCTTCACTGATTACATTGGTTGACTATTAGAATAGCTAATTGCACCGTAAGTTGAGTTCATACCCCTATTTTTACTATATTTTATAGCTTTTGGGGGAGAAGACATATGGTAACTCTACTTTACGATTTGATTTGTTGTTATATACCAAAATATTTTATATAAACCATGGAGGAAAACGTTTGCGTTAAGTCCTTCCATAAGGTGAACCATGAGTAGTTTAAAACAGGGAATTATGAGGTAGATCTACTGGGATTGACAAACCCCACTGGACTACTGGGAGCATGGTGGGTGTTATAATGTCTCTAGCGCGGTCAAACTTGCAAACTGTTTGGCTGGAAGGCATGCGTTGTGGTCAGTAATGGTGTCACGAATCCTATGGGGTTATAAAAAGTCTTCTGGGTTCACTAGCCACAGGTATATAAATCTATTGTTTTGCAGGGTGGTCCCTGCTTGGGTTATGCTCTTCGGGGTTTTCTGATAAATGTTGTTTATCTACTCAAGCTTATGAACTCACCAACCTAGCGTTGACACTTTTTAGTATGTTCTTCTCAGGTTCTTAGGAGGTCAGCTAAGGATGCACGTTAGGATCATCATTTAATGGTTTGCATGGATTGTAAATACTCTAATTATATTATTCTCCATGGCGAAGGGATTCACTTAAACTATTTTTATGATTGCCTCTTCCGCATACGTTAAGTTAAACTTTTAAAAATGCTTCCGCATTGTTGTAAAAAATAACCTAGCTCTGATAAACTGTTTTGAAAAAAAAAACCTGAGCTACTCTTGTGTTAAGCAAATAGAATGTTTGATGTGTTTGACGACTCAGATCCTAGTCTGGCTCGTGCACCCGTCCTGGGCACCCGTGGCGGTTCAAGCGGGTGGCCCCGGGGAGGAGTGTCACATTCATAAGACTAGTCATGAACTTGCTGCACAATTGGAACTTCTTCAAAATGATCAAGTAAAATGCCTTGAAACTAAGGCAAAGTTAACTGATGCGAATAAACTTTTGCAGCAAATTGTTGAAGTTACAAGGAAAAATGGCAGAAAGTAACAAAAGATGTCTTGAAAGTTCATGACAACATGATCAAAGACAAATCTGCTACAAATAAAGCTTCTGTAAAGTTTATAACATCTCAAAAGGAATTGGCTAAAAATCAAGGTCAAATCTCTGCCATAAAGATTGAAAATTTAGAATTAAAGCGTCAATTACACAATCTGAAGAATTCGCGTTCATTTACAAGCTATCTGTGTAATGATACAAATTTCAAGAAAGTTTCTAGTGGTGAGAATCTCAATCAAATTCCTCCGCTAGTGGTGAACACTGATTCAATTGATGAATTACAACCTTCTGATGATAAGCATGGTTATTCTACATATGCTGCTGAAAAGCTTGCAACAAAGAAAAGTCAAAATTTAAAGAATTTAAACAAGAAGTATGAGAACGAGAAAAGCTTGTCTGAACAAACAATGTCTACATTTGAATCAGGAATTACATTATTGGATGGTCAACATGTGTTTTATGACACAGTAGTTGAAGATGATGAAAAGAAGTTATCTGAAAAGAAGCTTGCTAAAGACTTAGTCGTTTCTAACAATTTGAATGAAATTAAAGCTTCACTTACCCAAATTACTTACACAGGCAGTTCTGGTCTCAGGTGAAACTTTCAAAGTACCCGGTTATAAAAGAACAGGTTTGGGATGTGAGAAGAATAAGGTTGAAACAAATTAATTAAAGTCAAATCAGAAGAAGTTGAAGAAAGTGCATCTGAAGCAGGTTAAGAAAGATGTTTTTAATGCTAATTAGGTGCAAGCTGAGAGGTTATACAACCTCAAAGGCTCTGAGCATATTTTTTCTGATAAAGAGTTTCCACTACACTACGTTGAAGCTAGCAAAGTTGCTCAAGTTTTTGTTATGAAGAATGATGGCCAGAACAAGAAGAAAGTTTTTCAAACTCATCCAAAGTTTGTCAAAAGTCAATAAGATTTTCTTCTCATGGATCTAATTCTACTCGAAAGAGTCCTACTTCCAAATGGGTGCATACTCATTGTGATCAGGTGTACGATTAATCTTGATTACTTTAATTCCTATAATGTTCATCTTGCTATGCAGGGTCTTAAAAAGAAGAAGAACATAAACAATCGATTGTGCTACCAATATCGACATAAGGGTCACATGGCACAAGATTATCCGGAATATGTTCATTCTTTAAGCAGAAAGGGAAATATACCATTTGTTGGTAAAACTGCCAAGTTTATGGATCAAAATGGTAAGGTGTTTGATGAAACAAAACCTACAAATTTTAAACCCAAAGCAAAATCCTTTTTCAAATTCAAAGATGTTGAAAATTGTAGGTGTTGCATCCACTTCTAAAGTGGTTGGTTCATTCAAACCTGATGAATCAAAGATGCGATGGAAACCTAAGGTGGTTTCAAAAGGAAATCACGACACTGGTCGACCAGAAGCAATTAGTTTTGGGTCATTTAACAACTAATGTGTTTGTCCAGTGTGCAAGTGTTGATACATGAAATGGCAAGATGACGGATCAGACAGAAGAAATCAGAAGAAAAAGTCAAGATCAACCTGCCTAGCCGAACCAACCCGAACCTGGATGAACTGACATCCGAACTTTCAGTTCGGACAGTGTCCAGTTAGGGTGATCGGGCATTTACTATAAGTAGTAGGTTTGTGTTAGAATTATGCAACTGAGTGTCTTAAGAGTGTGTTTCTTAAGGTGTTTTCTATATTAGAGCTCTGAGTCTTTTGTATGTTCTTAATCATTGATATATAAAAGATTGAGTTTGTATTCACATCATTTGTGTTGTTTTGTTTACTAAGATGAATTGAGTTGCGCACGATCCGATTTCCCTCTCACTTTCAAGGGGTATCAGAACATTTGGTTGGTTGTTCAGCTCGATATCGAGTCATATTTGCTGAAAAACGAAGCATTTTCGGTGTTTTCTTCTATTTTTTCCCATTTTTCAATCACAAAAACTTGCATTTTTTAAAATCCGAATGTCCCGATTACTCTGATATCATAATGCTAGTTTTCGAGTGTTTCTAGTTCGTCTGACTGTTTCGGTGCGAAAAAACGTCAAATTCTTCATTAGTTTATCTGAGTTCGTGAGTCTGAAAAATAACCGCCTTCCGAAGTGCGAGTTCGGCTGGATAACCGCTCTGAAGTCTTGGTTCGTCTATTTTCGGTTAACTTCATGTACTAGTTCGTGTCCTGTTCGGTTACTTTCTTTGGTTAGGATTGAGTTCGGTTGAGTTCGGATAGAGTTCGGATCAGTTTGGGTACTAGTCAGTTCGGACAACTTTGTACAAGTTAGGTAGTTTGGATACAGTTCGGTTGGGTTTGGAAGATTTCATTTCGTTCCCAGTTTTTGAGTTCGGTTTGACTTTTTTAGTTCGTTTCTTGTTCGGCCAAGTTCGGACAACATCTTTCAGTTCGTTCCAAGTTCGGATAAACCAGAATTTGAAAATTATCGAAATGTCGGAATTACAAGCTTTTGCAGCGATTCAATCGTAGATGCAAACACTTCTGAATTATGATAATGAGATAGGAACAAGCCAAAAGGTTCCTAAGTTGTTTAAGCTTGAAGATTACCATAACTGGAAAAAGACGTTTGAGGCATATATCGGTACTTCTGATTGCGACCTCTATATTGCAATAGATGATGCATATGTCTACCCGGTCGACAACAACAATGTTCGAATTTTGCAAAGGATTCTGAATGTTTCTCAAAAGACTGATTATACACGGTAGCAGAAGGCTTATGGAGCACTTACTCAAGTTTTACGGAAAGAGTTGTTACATCAATTCAAGACGTGTAAAAACTCACATGCTTTATGGAATGCTCTAAAAGAAAGGTGTGAAGGAAAGGTTATGCAGAAGGAATTCGATAATTTCAAACATTTTAATGGTGAAGGTGTTCCATAATTGATTTCTAGATTTTTCCATCTTCCATCGGAAATTTATAATGTTCAGATTAAGAAGGAAGATGGGGAGTTGAAAGGAAAAATTACTTGAAGCACTGCCAGCAAAATAGGAACCTTATGTTTTGATGCTTACAAATGACAAAGAATATTCAACTTTGACTTTCTTGCAATTGTTGGAAAAATTACAAGCAATATAACTTGAGATGAAAAATGTGAATACCACTCCAGCAGAAGTGCAAAATCCTGAAGTGTATCATGGTCAGAATGCAGCAACAATTTCTAGAAAATATGGTAAACATGCTAATTCTGTACCACAACAGCATTCGTAGCTGGAAATGTGTCAAATGTTGGGAATATGTCTACTTATAAAGGTTATGAATCAAGTTATTAGTGTGTTCTGAGGTGTACTAAAAATATGGCTATATATTTTTTTTCAAACCTATTTAGCAAATTTAAGCTTTTTTATTTATAATACCCGATTTACTTAATAGCCACTATTTCACCACATTACACGGGCAAATATACCCATCGTGGGCAGTATAGTAGTGGTAAGTTGAATCGGGGTCGATCAGGACACAATGGAAAGTGAGAGCTCTGGATACTCAGTCCGCTGTTATCATCTAGCCAGGTCTATCTTTTAGTTTCAAGAAAAAAAAAATAAACTAAAATAAAAGAAAGAAGGAAAATAAGATGGTGTTTTAGAGAACTGTAAATCGAACTTAATATTACTTGGGAGAACTTACCGGTGGTTCCGGAGGACTCGACATGTACTTATATCCTTGCTTAAGATTTTTCACTTGCAGAATACCAACCACCTTTCGGAATCATAGGCTGATTCACCCTCCAACTGCTAATCATTTACGAGGAGTACGAATGCCGAGGGAAGGTGCTGCCAGCGAACAAACAAAGTGATGTAATGCCATTTAGTTATGGGGTCCCTCAAACCCGCCGACTTAACGTACTCGACACGCCGTCATGAACCAGCAGGGGAACAACCCTGCGTGCCGGATTATATTATTATGAAAATGATCTTTTTAAGGGACTAAGGTCCGTTTCTTCCATGCACCGCTCTCGCGCATGCACGTCCAGCGTAACCAGAGCCAAGTTCACAAACACCTACCATCTCGGCTTCCGTGAAGTGACAAAATATTACCAACCCCCATTCCTAACCAAATACTTTCAGGCCGCACTTGCATGGTCAGCCGAGTTTGCTTACATAGACATAAGGACCTCGAACATATCATGTAGCCTGGGGCGTGAGTCACGTTTCGGATCATGCATCGTCCCCCGACCGAGTGTCACAAATCCGGCCTTTGGGATTTCGACTCCCCAAATGGTCTGTGATACGTAGAGCACGTTTGGTTCAGAAAACTAGTAATACACTTTCAATAAAACGGTTTTCATAAAGTCATTAAACACACCTTAAGTGAGTGTATTAGGTTTTAGCCATCCCACCAAGGGTTTGTTACTTCCCAAGTAAGTATAAGAATTTAGCCTGGCATGGCTTTAAAGATTTGCTTAAGAGAACGAGAAGATTTCATAGAAGAAAGTTTACTGATTCTTACTTTAGTTAAAGTTCTTACAAATGTGATTACAAGACTCAAATATTACCAAATGACTCCATACGTAGGGGAGAAGAGAAGAATTGAGCGAGTTGGAATGAATATTTCTTCTCCTATTTATAGACCAGCCGGAGTGGGCACGGCCCGTGCCAAACTAGGGATGTGCTGTGTCAGATACTTCTGCCGTTCTGTAAGGTCGTCAGGGGCACCGGGCATGCTTGGGTAGGCATGGGCCGTGTTAAGTCAGTGGCATGGGGCGTGTGTTCAGCGACACGGGGCGTGCTGTGTCAGAAGGCTTTCAGACCCAAAAAGTCATTTTTAGGTTGTACAAGGGGCGTGTTATGTGAGACACGGGGCGTTTTGACCACATAATCATCTTCCTCTCGCTAAGATACTCAGAAATCACTACTCATGGGTCCCGTAACTCATTTTGTAGCCCGAGATATGCTTCCACGAAGTTTAGGGTATTTCCTAACCGCACCGGTGTCTTTAAGAAGTTGTGCTTCGGGGTGTGATTGAGTCTTGGGGTTACCACTTTGTCTTGACTTGAGAGAAGTTCGTATGAGGGCATTATGCACACTTTTTAAGGTCGTAGCTTGGTTCTTGGCACAAAATCACGAAGTCTTCATATTTTCTTCATTTTTGAGCGTTTCTGACTTTTTTTGTGATTTTCACCTGGATTACACTAAAAACTAAAAAGGAAACAATATCATACTGTTTTGATAATAGTTAGTCAGATATAACCCGCAATGTGTGGAATATTTGATATAAAAATATGTGTAATTTAGCGCATATCAAACATCCCCACACTTGAACCTTTGCTTGTCGTCAAGCAAAACTCTATAAATGAGGACCGACACATCCAAAACTTTATCAATTCGTGGAATCAAGATTCCGGGTACTATAAATATCGTTCTTCATTTATTTCCATCTTGTCTTTCATTAAATTTTTGTTTTTTCATTTGTTGAAATATAAAAAATTGTGACAAGCCTACTTAAAAGTTTTATATGTTTACACAAACTTATATACCTCACAAGTGATCACTCAACTCTCGGGGTATTGATTTGTATATATTTGGGGTGAACCCTCATAAATAGGTGAAAACAAGTAGATAGCATAGGCTTGACACGCAATTGAACCTCCACAGATCTCGCCAGAAATCACATAAGTTGGGTTTTTGAAAAAGAACCGCTTTTTACTAAAATAAGAGGTGTAATATAAAAAAATATGGGGGGTTTTAGGGTATTTTGCAAAGGGTTTATTTTGCAAATTGATTAGGATGAAGAAACGAAAAGGTTTAGGCTCAAAGGGGTTTACTAGGGGTATATTTTGGGGGTAAGAAAGGAGATGAGGAGCAGAAATATGGAAATCCTAGGTGCCTCAATCCTTTAATTATGTGGCCTCTGATTTTGTCCATCTCGGGACGTATTACCGTGTCAAGTTCTACCTCTACTGATTTACCTGGGTTTCTCTCAGTATCAAAGAAGAAACGAACATGTTTATAGATGATCATCCTATAAAGGCTCAAATCCTCACTGAAAATAGGGGAAGGGGAAGATATAAGTTGTATAAAAATAAACTTATTTTCAACTTGCCATAAAAGAAATATTTTAACTTTTGATTTTTTTTTGATTCAATGGGATTTAAGTCTTTGATAAATGGAGAAGTGATTTTTACGTACACAGTTTTTTGAAGAAAAAACAAATTTTCAAAAAATTTGAGCAGTACAGAGGCCATTTTTTTTCAAACGAGTTTTGTGTAAGGCTTGGATATGGACAAACAAAAACTCAAGACCTGCAGTATCCCGTCCCCACACTAAAATGTGCCCACGCATAAGCAAAAAGAGAAACAATGAAAAATAAAGAGTGAAAAGGAAGGAGAAATTGGACATGGTGTCCGCACACTTAGACTTTTTCGGGCGCCATGCTTTTCCTGACATTCCCGTCCAGCGAGATTATAGATACCTTTACTTCCTACATCCTGCTCAACACAGAAACTTACAAAAGAAATAAAAACATAATATCCTAATGTTGAAGGTTTTGGTTGTTTGTTGGCACTTTTGTAGTAACACAAGTTTTAATACAAAGTTGCGTCAGGCGAACCAAGACTTCCAACTTATTTATTAAGAAAGAAAACATAACAGCTTGGTTTATTTACGGGTCCCAAGTTTGACCCGGTTTTTATTTAACTGTTTATCAGGTGGCTTTTCTTTGATCCGTTTCCCACTCGTTCTGGTTAATTTTTTTCTTTCATTATTAGATGGGAAAAATCTAATAACAATTTCAAAATAAGTTTTAAAATGTTGGAACGAGTCGGGCCACCAAAACTTATACTTACCTGGACCAGATCTGGCGGTTGATTTGTCTTTTTCTTCCTTTGACGGGTACGCAAAAACGATCACATGTATCTTTGAGTGTGAAAACTCAAGGTGCTTGGGGACCTCCTTGAGCTCGAGAGAAGGTGGTTCTTTAGTGGATGATCTATTAAGGGGCTCATTCTCTCGATCTATGTCTTTAGCTGGATGGATGGGCTCCGAAGGGGTTCCTTCAGGAGGTCGAGCCTCTTCCTTCAAGTTCTCCAAGGGGATGACTTCTTCTTCTTCTGAGTGCCAAGGAACATTTTGTTTAGAGGGATGTTGGAGTGCTAGCTTTACCTCCATGGATAACTCATTGCCTCCGAGTTGCTGGTTGTTTGCTGGTTCTTCTTGGATGGCGTCCCATCACTTGAAGGGAGCCAAAGTTGTTACGACCAACTCCTTCGTCTCTGAATAAATAGATGTGGGAGCATTTTAAAGTACTCTTCTATGACCTTGATGTGTTCTATCAATTTTTGTGTTGTTTCTTCAAGGTCACTTTAAGGAGGGAAATAATGTGTTTCTATTGTATATGGTGGGCATTTATTTTTAATTTTTTCGGGATTTCATCCTTCTAATGATTTTCACTACACTGTAAACAAAAGAAAGCAAAACCATGTATACACTTAGAAATTGAAGGTGGAAAATCATCCTCCACAACCGACATTCTCATGTTTTGTTGTTCATAGTTGTGTTTGGTCGTTTGTGGTGGTGGAGAAGAATAAGAAAAATGATTTGTACCTTCCTCTGGTGGTGTATCATCTACTCGGAAGAACACAGACGTTCTCACTAATATGTAACAGTCCCGAGAGTAATGGGAACCGCCGCAGATTCTGCACCACACATATTGGGGCCAACCATCATTATAACCGAAATATTCCTCCGGATATTGATCCATCCTTGAAATATCTCAGAGAAATAAAGATGGTTCGAAGAAGAAAAATAAAAAAAGGTTAAAGAAAAATAAAAAAAACGTTAAAAGAAAATAAAAAGGCCTAAAGAAAATAAAAATAATTAAAAAAAAGTTTTAAGAAAATAGGAAAGTTAGGCCATTAACTCAGATTTTTCACAAAATCCTCGTTTGTGTCCCCGGAAAGGGCGCCAAAAAGTTTGGTGTGTGCTGAGGGTGTACTTAAAATATGGCTATTTTTTTCAAACCTATTTAGCAATTTTAAGCTTTTTTATTTATAATACTTGATTTACTTAATAGCCACTATTTCACCACATTACACGGGCATGTATACCCATCGTGGGCAGTATAGTAGCGGTAAGTTGAATCGGGGTCGATCAGCACACAATGGAAAGTGAGAGCTCTGGATACCCAGTCCGTTGTTATCATCTAGCCAGGTCTATCTTTTAGTTTCAAGAAAGAAATAAAAGCAAACTAAAATAAAAGAAAGAAGGTAAATAAGATGGTGTTTTAAAGAACTATAAATCGAAGTTAATATTACTTGGGAGAACTTACCAGTAGTTCAGGAGGACTCGACAAGTACTTATATCCTTGCTTAAGATTGTTCACTCGCAGAAGACCAACCACCTTTCGGAATCTTAGGCTGATTCACCATTCAACTGCTAATCATCTACGAGGAGTACGAATGCCGAGGGAAGGTGTTGCCAACGAACAAACAAAGTGGTGTAATGCCATTTAGTTACGGGGTCCCTCAAACCGGCCGACTTACCATACTCGACGCCGTCATGAACCAGCAGGGGAACAACCCTGCGTGCTAGATTATATTATTATAAAATGATCTTTTTAAGGGACTAAGGTCCGTTTCTTCCATACACCGCTCTCGCGCATGCACGTCCAGCATAACCAGAGCTAAGTTGACAAACACGTAGCATCTCGGCTCTCGTGAAGTGAAAAGATATTACCAACCCCTCATTCCCAACCAAATACTTTCACTCCGCACTTGCGTGGTCAGCCGAGTTTGCTTACATAGACATACGGACCTCGAACATATCATGTAGCATGGGGCGTGAGTCACCTTTCGGATCATGCATCGTCCCCCGACCGGGTGTCACAAGTCCGGCCTTTGGGATATCGACTCCCCAAATTGTCTGTGCACGGGGCATGTTGTGTTAGAGGGGCATGGGGCGTGCTTCACGGAACACGAGGTGTGCTGTGTTAGAGACTTCTGCCATTCTGCAAGGTGGTCAGGGGCACGGTGCGTGCTTGGGTAGGCACAAGCAGTGTTAAGTCAAGGGCACGGGGCGTGTCTTCAGCGGCACGAGACGTGCTGTGTTAGAAGGCTTTTAGACCAAAAAAAGTCAATTTTTAGGTTTAACACGACGCGTGTTGGGTGAGTCACGGGGTGTTTTAACCCCAAAATCATCTTCCTATCTCCGAGATACTCAGAATTCACCACTCATGGGTCCCGTAACTCATTTTCTAGCACAAGATATGCTTCCGCGAAGTTTAGGGCATTTCCTAACCGCACCGTTGTCTTTCAGCAATTGTGCTTCGGGGTATGGTTGAGTCTTGGTGTTACCACTTTGTCTTGACTCGAAAGAAGGTCGTATGAGGGCATTATGTCCATTTCGCAAGGTCGTAGCTTGAAAGTGCGTGAACGTGCGGATCTTCTACTTAGTCGTAATGAAATCAATGTAATACGAGATGAAACACAAAGAGTAAATACAAATGACTTTGTATTAACCACAGAGATGACCACAGAGTACACTCAGAGAATATCAAACTCAAGCTTAGACTGTTATCATTACTGAATACAATACAAAACTCACATATTTATACTAGAGAAATACGCTGGTCCGAACCTCAGGTTCGGACCAAGGTTCGGCCATGTCCGAACTCCAGGTTCGGCCTGAGTTCGGACCTCAGCAAACTTGTGTGAATCCGTCTTGTATTCGATACTTCACATGATGATCAAGGACCGTGTATCAACAAACTCCCCCTCGGCATGTGCAGTATCATCTTCTCTATTCAAACTTGTATCTTGAATCTTCAATCAAACTCTTCCTCGATCTTGACGATGAGTTCAATCTTGAATACTTGACATTGCATCGTGTGTAATTTCTCTATCAACAATATTCAGAAGACTTGAAGTTGTGATGCTCTCTTCCCACTTAGAAACTTGCCAACATAAATAATCTTGGTGCAAAATGTCTCTTCGAGACTCCAAGATATTTTGAGTTTGAAAACTTGATTTTGTATTTTGTGTTGATCAATCGAAAACATTAGAAACAAAATCTTTTTGACTTTTAGAAACTTTATATCAAAACACACCTAAAATCTTTTTGGTATTTTCTGATAAAAAAGTAAAACAATACCGAATTATACACTATTTTTGTCTTTTGTGAGAAAGATCACAACTTGGGATCATATTGGTCATAACATGTTGATCTACATTTCAATTTCAATTATTAAAGCACATAAGACATGCCGATTGCAGATATAATTTATCCAACTTTAAACTCTGGCACAATCATACTCATAACATCTGGATATGTTAAGATATTGATTAAGCTTGCATTGACCAGTGTACCCCACACTATCAGACACACTCAAATATGCTTTGTATAGCACATTTTGTGATTTCGTTTGTGACTTTAATCACATAATAATTGTAACCATAATATAGTCAACTGTGTTCCATGCAAAAAGAAATAAGAACGTTAAATCGTCTACCTTAAGGTCGATCTTTCGATACGCAGATAAGGCCTCGGATTTAACAAAATAAGAAAATAAAACAAGTTGAAATTGTATAACTCAACAACAATCAGGTCGGTACTCCCGTACACGCAGAGAAAGTCCGATGAGTTATACGAAACACCAAAGAAAATAAAGCAGAACGTTAAACGAACAACGATCAGGTCGGTCTTTCGACACGCAGAGAAAGTCCGATCGTTTGACAAAATAAAAAAAAATCAAACAAGTTTAAATCTTTGCAAAATGAACACATGTATACACAGTGACTTCTCATTTTATTTTTCACATATTTTTTTTCTTGATATATCATGAAATATGCATCAAGATGTTGTCCACTAGGTCAAGCATCAAATTTAATGTATATCACATTTGTATATTTTCTGATTTGCCGAGCCTACCTTATACATCGATCAAATGGTCTTATGGCTTTTTCATTTACTTTATCCATGAATCAGACACTGTCAACCAATGAACCATCATTTTCCATTCATGTCGGATACATTCTCATTTTTCAATCTTTTTTGGATTTTTGCATTTTTTTATGTTTTTGTCTTTTTCAAATTTCTCCCCCTAAAAATGTCAACTCTATGTATAGATTTTCATTTTTACCAGATGAAAAACAACACACTATTTGTGCATTTTTGCAAAAACAAACTCCCCCTCAGAATGAGACGAAGTGAAAAACAAGAAAAATGATCAATCAACACGAATACTAGCAGTTTAGCTTTTGAAAAACAAAATTGATTTTGAAATTCAATTTAATTAAAACAGATATTTCACAATCAGCAATTTTCCAATCACCGAAAAGTCTTCCTGAAACACCTGTTTGAAACCAAATAAAACATTAGTCGCGTTGGGATCGATCCGAATCAACAGCGTTGGGTCGCACGGTGTCTTCCACAAAGTCCTTGTTGGCCTTGGAAACAACTTTTGGTTTCCAAAGTTGTAAAAGTTTTAATTTTTTATCGGAACCCGAATCAGATTCAACCGTCGTACTTGATTTAGACCCAGACGATTGACGAGTTGACTTAAGCTTTGAAGACCATGGTTCATCAAAAATTTGACCTTTTTTATCCACATATTTTGCAGTTTTGTGAATATATGCAGTCATCGGACAATCAGTAGCTAGATGTCCCGGTTGACGACATACATAACAAAGTCGTTCTCTAAAATTGTTTAAAAATTGTTTTGATTTAAGAGAATCAGATGAATGTTCAGATTGAAAGTTATCAAAGAAACCATCAGAAGAATTATACCTAGGAGATGGACTCCTTGAAGATGAAGATCTTCTAGAATAATAAGAAAATTCCTTCTGAGATGGTGATTTGTTTGTAACTTTTGCTTTAGGAACCTTCTCAGCCTTAACTGATTTCTTTGCTTGAATTGGTTCTTCCAACACTTTGTAACCTAAACCTTTGTGTTTAGATCCTTGAGTCATTGAATAATTGGACGAAGAACCTGGAGCAATTCTTGACTTAGCTTCACTAGTAAATTTGGCTTTGATATCCTTCAGCTTGTTCTTTTCAATCAAAACTTTTTCTTCTTCGGTTGTAGATGAAGAATTCGAAGCAACCTTATCAAACACTTTCTCATTTTCCAGCAATACAGACTTTGAAATAAACTTTGGAGCTTCACCCAAAGGTTTCTCCTTCCTTTTAGACTTGGACTTGTTCTTCTTGGGCATAGTAGCAAACTTTGAATAATCATGCAATTCATTGTGTGGATCAATCTGAGCAGAAGTAACTTCAATCAAATCCACTGGTTGAGGTACCAAGTGAATATTTTCTTCCTTAGACTTCTTTGAACTCTGATCCTGCTTGTATAAGAAATTTAGCAATGTCGGTGACAAATTGCAATTTTCAACTTGTCTTTTCAACTCCAAAATCTCCAATTTCAAGTCATTAATTTTCTGTTGACCTTCAAACACCTCTTGTTGTGACTTGATGAATTTTTCATGGAGATCATCATACTCATAAGTTTGTAATTTCCTGATCTCACATTCAGCATATAATTCTTCAAGTACATTTTCTCTCTTTTGCTTGTAGATCTCAACATCTTTTGTTAATACTTCATTCTTGTCTCTATAAAGAACATTTTCATCTTGAAGCATAGAGATCTTATTTTGAAGTTTCTCAACGGTAACAGCAGTTTTTGCAATAAGAGCAGTAGCCTCTTCATATTTTTGCTGAACCGGATAACTCTTCTCAAACAGATTCTCAAAATCTTGAGCTGCGTCTAACGCTTCAGCTTTGGCTTGTTCACATTCGTTAGCCAATTGAGCTTTTTCCTTCAAAACATCTTCATGTATATGAACCAACTCATAATATTTCTTTTGAAAATCCTCCAACTCTTTCTTTAACACCACAATTTCTTCAGTTGAAATTTGACGATGTTGTTCAAAACTTGCAATTACCTTGAGCAACTTCTCACATTTATAACATTTAAATTCGTTATCTTTTGAATTCTCAGAAGTCTTAGGTAATTCTTCTTGAATCAAAGATATACTGGAAGAAGTATCAGACTCAGTTAAAAAGCTTTCATCATCAATATGTTGAACAGTTAAAGCAATTGAGATTGGAGTATGATTCTTTTTAACTGCTGAATCTGCATTCCAGGCAAATTCATCTGGATGCATAAACGTATTAGTCCAATCATTAGCAAGAGTAGCAGATTTCTGTTCAACATTTTCAGCTTTAACTGATGGATGAAAAACTAAATGTGCATGTTGACCAGTTTTCAATTTACTTTTCGTAGAACTTGGACATTCTCAAGCAAAGTGACCATAAACTGAACACTTAAAACATTTCACCTTAGATTTGTCCAATCCAATATTTCCTTCCTGATTTAGTCTCTTCTTACCAGTTCTATTGAAAAATTTCTTTGTTCTACGAACCAACATAGCATATTGCCAATTCAGATCCATTTCCTCCAAATGATCATAATCAATCTGATCATAATCTTCATTTGCTAACTCAGCATTACTCACAGAACCAGTGATAACACCAAAATATGAAGATACCAATGCAGACATCAATGCATTATAATCATCGACAGTTTGAACAGACAATGCACTTTGAGTCGAAGAACTAGGAATTGACATAGTACAACCAGCAGAAGAATAACTTGGAATTTCAGATTTACCTGCCAGAAATGCTGTAGGAGGGGCAGAACTAAGAATATTAGACTTTCCAGCATTCAAAGTTGAATCATTGTTGCCATAATACACTGCAGGATTCTGAATTTGTTTAGGAAGTGACTTGTTTACTTTTAATTCCATATCCTGAGCTTGAATTCTTTGAATCAGATCATTAAAAGACAATCTTGGATAATCCTTATCATTAGTAATCATCATCGCATAATTTTCACACTTCTCTGGTAGAGCTTCCATAATCTTTTCTTTTCTATCAGCTTCATCTTTGGTAAGATTCACCAACTTCATTTCACTCATTAAATGTGCAAACCTTGCAATCAGATTTGGAATCGATCCATTTTGATAATGCTTGAAACTATCAAATTCCTTCTTCAACACCTTTTGTCGACTTTTCTTATACTGGTCATTGCCTTCACATCTCTTTTCTAGAGCATCCCACAAACTCTTTGCAGTATAGTTGCTTGAAAATTGATGTAGTAAATCAGTAGGCAAAGCCATTGTTAAAGTGCCATAAGTTTTTTTCTCAGCTTTATATGCTTTCTTTTGTTCACTAGAAAGCTTCCTTTGAAGCTTGGTTCTTGGCACAAAATCATGAAGTCTTCATACTTTCTTCATTTTTGAGCGTTTGTTACTTCTTTTGTGATTTTCACCTGGATTACACTAAAAAACTAAAAGGGAAACAATATCATACTATTTTGATAATAGTTAGTCAGATATAACCCGATATGTGTGAAATATTTGATATAAAAATATGTGTAATTTATCACATATCAGTTATGAATCAAGAGGATACTACCGAAGATTATATGGCACTAGTATCAGCTCTAGTATCATCGTATTATGGGTTTATCACTGGAAAAGTTAGCAATGCTGAGCTAACCGAAGAAGATTATGACCAGGTGGACCCTGATGATCTAGAATTAATGGACATTAACTGGCAACTTACAATGTCGGCTAGAAGGGTGAAGATATTCCTGAAGAAATCCGGAAGGAAAGATTTGAATTCTAGTGGATGCATTGGTTTTGATAAATCAAAGGTTATATGCTACAATTGCTCCAACTTTGGTCACTTCGCAAGTAAATTCTCACAGCCAAAGAAGCAGGAATATAAGAAATATACCCCAAAAGCTAAATCGTCAAATAACAATTCTAGATACAACACATCAAATTCAAGGTGTCACACCCCCAAAAATCCCACGCGCGACTACGCGCCGCAGGGAGCGTGAAAAACCAGGATCGAACACATTAGCCATACGAACAGTCTATATGCAATGCAAATATAAAATCAAAGTAAATGTGTTTTTAATGCGGAAGCGTAAATGACGAAACTTGTAATAAATGTTCAAGCGCCAAAACATGCGCAAACCAAAAGTTAATAAGTTTGAAAAGTATTAAAGTCTATGATGCATGCATGACAATAATAATCCTTATGTTGTGCATCCTAGCTCGTGGCAGACAATCCAGTTTAGCGACCTGAGAAATAACATGCTAAAGTGTCAACACAAAGGTTGGTGAGTTCACAGGTTTAATCAGTTCATTAGTTTAATAGTTCGGTAAAATCCAGATAATATATCAATAGTTAGGTAGACTGTTTTCAAGAAATCAGTGCACGTTTGACTAGATCAACTAGCTATCCAGTTACTGAAGCTCGACAAGTTCAATTGTGCCTCGTTAAGACTAAGAAGTTTATAACACCCGTTCGATATCCAATCGTGCCAGAGCGACAGACCCGGGTGGGGCTGTCAAACCTAGTAGATCTACTAAATAAGTTCCCGCTGATGTCACATTGACAGTAAATCTAAAAGTGAGGACTTTTCAATAAGTGTGCCACTATCATTCAGGTGATATAATTATCTAACAGTTCAAGTGTTTGCATGTTAATCTCCCCCAACAGGATTTAAAATAGTAAATGGGGCCGTGAAACTCACCTTAGGTTGCACAACAAAATTCCAGATAAACAGTTAGTTCAAGTAGCAAGAACAAGTCTTGTGAGGCAATCAATCACCTAACGAGCATAAATGTATAAGTGTGTGTTCTATAAACTATCAAGTCTAACGTAAACGACAAATACGAATGATCGAGGAATTCAAAACAGTTCGAGGATGGAACTTGTGCCAAATCCGAGCGATTATCAAAATACGCGAGAAAATACAATATATATTAATATTATATGTTTTCCAAGTTCAAATATTCTAAAATAAATATATATTATAATATATATTTACTAAACGTTCAAGAAGTTTTAATAACGAATTTGCAAGTACAATATATATTTATATATGTTAAAGGTTATCATAAAATGTCCGGTTATTT
>JBCNJP010010839.1:0-19922 GCA_039602395.1 Deinandra increscens subsp. villosa
ATTACTCGTGGTGAAATTCTGATTGGAATGGACTACTCACTCGTCAAATTCGGATATGTTTTGCAATTTTCGGTTAACCGGGTTCGAGTCTGCGTACCGACCGGAGGTATACCGTGTTCGTTGTATTGTATAAATTTATTTAGATCGTATACTCGACGTTTGAGGAACGGTTATTAAAAACTAAAAGTATTGTTGTATTAGATTGTAAACAGAATATTTATATTTATTTATGTATTTATATATATATTATGATTTTATGTAATAATCTAAGAATTCATTAAACTTAAACGATAACCGTTCGAGACTCGAGTGTTATATTATATTCGTTTATCTATTAAAACAGGCCATACGGTTGTATTAAGATAGGTAGGCATACCACCGTATCGAGCACAATCTGTTTTTATAGATAATTATTAGGTAAATACGATCGTATCTGATTGTAGGCCATACGATTGTATTGGGACATCCAATCGTATCGGGACCTCAATCTACGGACGTATCGTATCATTTAAGGCGCGGAGCACAACCGAGCCTAACCAGTATTATTACTGTGTTAAATAAATTGAGCCTATACTTGTTTAGGTAATCAGATTCTTCGAGCTGGTACATCTTTGACAACGTGGTGCCTCTTCGTGCATCAATCATAAGATTATCATATATACACTGTGAGTCTGTTTACCTTGCCTTGTTATATTAAAAGTTTGAGCCACTATGAACTAGTGCTGCTACAGTTGATTGCTTACTGGCTACATGTTGGAAAAATTAGCATGGAATGTGAAAAATTACTACGTGACTAGTATGTTAGAATCATTTGGTGCATGTGTTGCACCCCGTGACGTATATATATTTTACTGGTTGTATTCTAGTCATTCCATTGGCACAAAGTTTTGCACAAAGAGTTGCAATGTTACAATAATGTGTAGTTCCAGTAGCTTTAAAAGTTGAATAACAGGTACGGTGCAGCTCACCAACAACATTATTGTTGTTGACAAAGTTGATTTAACCATTTTGCAGGTAGACCATTTGATTACCAAGAATAGGTGAACATAATTTCAGAAGCCATTGGTCAATAAGCATTAAGCTAGTCTCCATCAAACGAAGTAGCAATACGGGTTAAGCATTCAGGACACTTGGGCCCTAAGTGATAATGTTGTAACATTTAACAGTGGGTAACTCTTGTCAAGTGAAATTAAGTATATTAGGTTGTCTGTTCATTGTGTAATAAAATAAGATATGTTCATTCTGTTGCTTCCGCGAATCTGATATTGACAGCCTGTTTTCCACAACACCTCCCCCGCATCCGACAGGTGGCATGGTGCGGGCGGGGTGTGACAGGTTGGTATCAGAGCCAAAGGTTTCAGCAGATTAGGAAGACACGCAGATCACCTAAGCTCGAACCTGTAACGGGTCTGGGACTAGTATGTAGGGAATTCTGACGCATAGGCACATGTATGAGTTGGACTGTGTAATAGTGGTTTAGTTCCCTTTGATAATACTTGAGGCATTTTTAGGTCATGAAGGCGGCTACCACGGATTCGCACAAGGTCGGCAGGGGTTAGACCTGATCAACCTAACTACTGAGCCCACAGGTGTGCGAATACGCTGGTGAACCCTACTAAATCGATTAATGCTAAGAGTATTGTCATCTAAGCTAATGTTCCCTTAGGACTTAAGGTTCTTTCGGTGTATACCCGTATGGTCAATTAGCCTGGACGGTTATGTAAGACCTGCGACAGGGGGGCATATCAAGCTTCAGGAACTACGACCAGGGTTAGGAAAACACCTGTATAGTTAGTAGTTAAAAACCAAATTGAGTGGATATTAGGGCGCATGTTTTGAAAATTTGATTATTTTATGCTAATAATAATTGTCTTATGTGTGCTTACATGTTATAAATTGTATTATATGACTGCTTGCATGCTGTTGTTTATAATTGCAATTAGTACTAGAGTTAGTACTTAGAATGGCCTTATGTGATTACTTGCGCACTATAGTATGATTCAGTAGGAATTGATTTGTTATGAATATGTGTTATGCCTCGTGGTGACATAAATCACTTCTTGAGGTATCTTTGTTTGTTAATAGCTGAGTCGGACGTCTGAAGGACGACCGCAAATGGAATATGGGTGCTTAGCCTGACTGAAATGGAACTGCTAGAGCGAATGGAGATATAATATTTGAGAGACATGAATATTTATGAAATAGAATTGTGCACCCACGCGAATTCAGAGACCTACGACTTTATCAGATAAGGACTCGTGTTGTCAGATGGACACACGGAGATGGTCAAATAAGCAAAAGAGTTGTGCTGTCAGTTTCGACACGCAAACGGTGGGTCACAAGGATGCGCAGTGATTGGGTTATATTGATGCTATTTTCAAGATTAATGTGTTTAAATACCTCCTTGCATGTTCCAAGTCGAAGAAAGGCTAAACAGACCCCTCTCAGATAAATGTACCCGTAAGCGGTATGGTTTAACTAGAGACTTTTAGCAGATTTGCTATGAGTAGTTAAATGAAATGGATTGACAAATGAAGATCAAGACAAGAAAGATGGATATAAAGAAGATTTTTGAAGACATAACGGAGCTTAACGGAGGACATCTATAACAACGACATGACGACGATACTTAATCTTCTCAATACGGCGGAGCAAAGGAGTCAACGAAGCATCCCTACGGCAACAAGATGTGGAGCAGCAGCGGACAAAGACAACGGATTTTCTTCTCACTCTTATTCTTCTTCTCCTCGATGCGATCGATCTTATGTAATAATGATCATTTTGAAATATCTCTTGTGTAAAGTTGTTACTTTCAGATCATATCCGACTCGTGATCTGATCACCTTGTACTATCAGCTTTGTATAGCTGATGGAAATTCCAGTTTGTCGCACAACCATCCATGGTTAGTTTGCTAAATTGTCTCAATAGAGGTGGCACCATCGGTGAGAATACTTTGTTTTTATCATAATGTACGGTATTTTGATTCGTACCGTCTCCTTACTTGTGTGAGTAACATTTAAAATGCTGAGGCCTGGAAGCTGAGACAAGTAAGTATCTTGATTTTTGTGGAGAATTTTCACACAAGTAATAGTCATGTGATCTCAGGCGTTGAGATGTGGCATTAACTTCGTGCGTCTTCTAATATTGAGCTTGTATTCTAAATCTGAATGATAATCCTCGAACTAAGTGGTTAGCAAGAACCATATAGTTAGTCTTCACGACGGAGACATGGATTATCATGATAGATTTAATTTTCGTGAGACCTTTTGAGGACCATTTGGTCAATGATTCAGAGGATAAATCATGGTCCGGGATAGCAAGGTATAGTAGTAAAATTTCTACAGAGCATAACCTAAGGATGGAAAATATTTTGGAACATTACCAGAAATGGTGAAGAACTGTTTATGATGCAACCTTAAGTTGAATAGCTGAAAATGCAAAGAATTGTGCAACGCCAGGTAAGGAAGATGAATGTACTGAAATACTTGGGTGTAAGTATGGGTTTGAAGCGTGTGTAATATTGATACACTACCAAAGGGCAGTGACCCAAAGGTTAAAATACATGTAAAAGAACGTACACGAACCAGGTGATGGTGCATTTCTCATTGTGTCCGAGGTGTGGTGGGATAGCTGCGGTAAGCCCTATATATAAACACCTTTGGCATAATGATTTATGGTTCCAGAATCAGGTAAGTGTGGAAGGTAGGGATGGAGATCACATGTTTATGATGATTGGGGTGCTCTCATTTACGCCAAATTTGATATATAATAAAGGGATTAAAACTGCCAAGTAAAGGCGAGAGAGTTGCCTCTAGAATGGCAAGGATACATTATCGAGATTGATGTGATTAATTATAACGGTTATGGTTATAAATACTATCTAAAGGGAGATCGATAGATTGTTTAATGTAAGAATTTGACTGAATTTAGTTGTGACGAAGTGGTCATCTATTTAAGCGCGTGATCGAATACGTGAAAGGTTTGAATATCCTAGAATGGATTGAACTTTGCAAAAAAAACAAAAAAAAAAAAAAGTGAAGACTCACTGACTTAGGATCTCTGAATATATGGAATATCGAAACTCCTAGTGATTATAAATTACGGTATGAAAATGTGTGAGCTAATGATGTCGGCTAGCATAAGTCTGTTAAAAGAAATGGTTTGGTTATAAGCTGTGGAACTGATTAAGAGTAATGTGATACTTTATTTGGATGATTACCCATTAACTTTTGACGCATGATGAAAGAATATTAGAGACGACACTCTAAGAGTATAGAGTAAAGGTTTGTCGGTCCGGGTTGATCAAAGTGATCTTACAAGTTCGTAAGATTAATAGACTCGTCATGTACCGTGGATATATTTATTTTGACCCCTTGCTAGACGCAAAGGAGGGGAGAAACTAGAAAAAAATTAATTGGGTTTATGCATTCATATACTGCCCAATCAATCAGACCAAGATCTCTGATAATTCGTGAGTAAGAGTTGTTTGTCATATGGTGACGTTGTGATCCACCAATTACCCTGATGATCTATTCTGATTTCATGTGGTTGTGATCGGGTATTTGAGCAAGGCTTATTGTCTTTATGAACCAAACCTTGTACATGTTCGTACAGGTAAAGATTTGTACATGTATATCAATCATGAGGTCAGAGATATTGTGTTTCCAGAAAGAGGCACCCAGAGGTATCTATGAGTAGCTTTGAAAGTTATGAAATTGGCAAGTCAGTTGATACGTTTAGGACCAACCACGAGGCCTCTATGTTTAATGTTGTGTTATATATTCGTAATGCACGACTCGTCGTGATTGAACCCTTCAAACTGGGGATGACTGATCGTTCATAACGATCCAGCCTAACAAAGTGTATGAAGCTTTTGGCTAGCGTAGCCGGTTAACTTGAAAAAAAAAGAAAGATTGAAATTATGGAAGGCATCTTGGGTCTCCGTTAATGGTGAAGACATATTACATACTTCACCTAAAAGTTGAATATCTTGATAACCAGCAAACAGATCCCGTGTTGGGACATGAGTAAGGGCATATTGATTACAAATAATGATATATATAGAAATATATCACTGGTGAAGCCCGGTAAAAATTTCATGTGGTTACGATATTGATACACTTGATTATCTTTGAACATTGTGATTATCATCAATCGGAGGACCTTGACGAGCACTCGCAGTATCATTGGGAAATAATAATCATGATAAAACATATTGAATTTGGTAAGTCCATGAGATTGACTTTTAGTCAAGAGGACTCTTGTGTCTTTCCATTAATGGAACGATAAAAAAAAAAAGCTATGAATAGCTTGGTATGACCAGGATACTGTGAGTTGGCATGTCAGTTCTTATGGTGTGGACCCAAGTATAATGCCTTGGCGAGTTAAAAATTATACGTGCTTTGTTGTGTAATTGTGCTACACAACTTATGTGTTAGACCCAAGTTAGGTTCCCCTAAATATATAGAATTGACCTTTGCGTTAGGACGCATATAGGTTGATGTGACAGGACCGATGGCTAATTATTGAATGTGTTTCAATAAGGCCACAACATTTCCCTGTGATAAGGTGTATGTTTTGAGTCGGTTCCTTAACATGAAATCCTGCAAATTTTCTTTGAAGAATCTGATAATGAGAATGACTCGTCCGATTTGTGACTTGTCGCAACTATAGGAATCAGTTACTCGATCAGATTATCAGTAAACCTACGGAGGTAACGCTGATTAATTCCGCATGTTTCACCAAGTAGGAGTGATGGGAACATAATGTTGATCGGGAAGTAACAGATGATTCCTATGGTTTGATGTCAGAGAAGTTCCTTTTGGTAACACTACAGAGTGGCGATTAAGTCCGTGTGGTAGTGAAATCACTTACAAGTATATAGGACGTTCGTGGTAGCGGAGCCGGTAGGAAGAAGACATACGATATCTATAGTATGTGGTGGCATCATCACTAGAATGGTAATCGTATTGCCTTGTTGCAATTATAATACGATATACGGGACACTGTATCAAGACCGAGTGATAATAGCCAATACCACATGGTGAAATATTAAGACGAATTGTCAAGTATGAAGTGATGGTAAGTCCACGCTAACGGCATGTAAGTCCATTAAGTAGTAACATCATAGGAAGACATCATGGGCCACGTGGTGGCACTAAAAAGATAGATGTCCCTTGGAGAACATCTTGCATGATGTGATCCACAAGCGTTAGGTTACTCCCCGTCCTGGTAGGTAGGGCGAATTTCGGGACGAAATTCATTTAAGGAGGGGAGAGTTGTAACACCTTGTCAATTACGGTAAAATTGGATGAAAATTTTTCCGAATAAAGAACTGGACTTGGCAGGCCCAGTGGCCTAGGCCCATTAAGAGAATTAAGGCCCATTAAAGGCCCGATATGTATACCGATGTTCGGATGAGTTGTTAAAAATATTTTAAACATTTATTATGTGATCCAAGGTGTTACAGTTTGATAAAAGCCGAGTTCGAGCGGAACTGACAAATTACGTTGTTTAATTGATTAACGTGCCGAATAACCGGACGTTATCATATATAGTTGATTCGATGAGTTATGACGACATATATATTAACAAGGATGTTAACATTTGTTAGAATTTATGTTCAGACGGTTACAAGTGAAATGCGTATATGAAAACGTTAAATGACGCTTAACGCGCGTATGTCATCGTCGGTGACAAAAGAGGTCACTAAGACAAGATTAGGGTATATGGAGATGCCAAATACTTGATCATTGATGATCTGACTGTTAGAAAGGATAACCGTAGGAATCGGTAAAAGAAATGGTAAAATCAGTAGAATGGGACCGTTACGCGATATTATCCGAAGAGGACTTAATTAATTATTTGAGATGGTTTTACCGACTCTGTGAAGTTATAAATTTTTTTCTTCTCTAAGTATTCATAGAGAATTACAGTCGTGGAAATGTGCTCTGGTTCGTAAAACGGAGATATACGGGATACGCGTTTTATACCGTGTGTTTTACTAAATATTCACCAGATTATATTTAAATCTGACTTTTTAAGCACTCCGAGAATATTTATGAGCCTCTTATAATATTTCAGACGCGTAGGGATTTATTATGGACCAATTACTTGACATTCAGTATTTTACGTGATCAGATATCGCGGTATAATACCTATATAAATAATACTGGTTTATTTTGGTTGTACTACACTATTTGACTAAAGTACTAATATTGAGTACTGTTCTTTTTTTTTAGTACAAACCTATCATACACACATTTGTGTGTAAACAAATCAGAGAAAGAAAAGAAGAGCCTCACAGCTCTCCTCTCCCTCCTCCTCATCGTCCGACGAAAAACCGGCGGAGCACCGGCCGGTCTCCGACCATGGCCGGCGGTGGCGATCTTCCCCCAACTCTCTCTCGCGACTCTCTCTTCTGTATACCTCCAGATCGGCGCAGCGGCAGCAGAAACGGCGGCACAGCCGCGATTCCGGCAACCACGGTGGTGGCGGCGGCGCTGCTGTTGTGGTCTCAGTCGACAACGACGGCGGTGGAGCTGTCCCTGTGTTCTCCAACCGCAGTTCCGGCGACCTCCTTATGCCGCGGCTAGGGTTCCGCCGCAGGAGCGGCGGCGGCGGCCTTTTCTGTCCGTTTCGCGATACAGAGGAGCCCGAACAGCGGCGATAGCCGCTCGTCACAGCTGTGGCGGCGCTGCTTACCTCCCGTACTCCGACGACCTTCCTAGGTCGTGATTCCGGCGAGTCTAACCTCTATTCTGTGGGGTTTTGGTAAGTTCTCAAGCATTCCTTTTTGTTTTCCCTCTTTTGACCACCCGATCTTAACTGCATGTTTTAATTTCGATCTATTCACGACAGATTGGGATGTTAGAATGTTGGTAATGTGTTCCTAGATGACTCAATGATGTTTAACTCATATTTGGATGATGATATTGTGATGGATTCACGGTCTGCGGGACTGACCGGCGGCGGCCATGGTCTCCGGCCGCCGGATTGTTTATGGCAGATGATGATGATGCTGTATTTGAACTAAGAATGTTGATAGAGATGTTTAAGTCCACCCAGAAACCGATTATTATTGATGTTTGGGTTAATTTTGACTTTTGGTCAATAAAAGTCAAACCTGTCAAGGCTGGTCAATGAATATCTCGGGTCAAATAAAGTCAAAATTAAAAACCGAGTTCACAGTATTGTTCGCAACGAAAAATCTTGCGGGATAGACTACTTATTCATTATTTTTGGTGTCGGGTCAAGAAAGTCAAAGAAAGACAACCGGGTCAAACCCGCCACATTCTGGTCAACAATATTGATGAGTCAAACGTGGTCAAACCAGAAAACCGGGCATGAATTATTACTCGTGGTGAAATTCTGATTGGAATGGACTACTCACTCGTCAAATTCGGATATGTTTTGCAATTTCGGTTAACCGGGTTCGAGTCTGCGTACCGACCGGAGGTATACCGTGTTCGTTGTATTGTATAAATTTATTTAGATCATATACTCGACGTTTGAGGAACGGTTATAAAAACTAAAAGTATTGTTGTATAGTTGTAAAAGAATATTTATATTTATTTATGTATTTATATATATATTATGATTTTATGTAATAATCTAAGAATTCATTAAACGATAACCGTTCGAGACTCGAGTGTTATATTATATTCGTTTATCTATTAAAACAGGCCATACGGTTGTATTAAGATAGGTTGGCATACCACCGTATCGAGCACAATCTGTTTTTATAGATAATTATTAGGTAAATACGATCGTATCTGATTGTAGGCCATACGATTGTATTGGGACATCCAATCGTATCGGGACCTCAATCTACGGACGTATCGTATCATTTAAGGCGCGGAGCACAACCGAGCCTAACCAGTATTATTACTGTGTTAAATAAATTGAGCCTATACTTGTTTAGGTAATCAGATTCTTCGAGCTGGTACATCTTTGACAACGTGGTGCCTCTTCGTGCATCAATCATAAGATTATCATATATACACTGTGAGTCTGTTTACCTTGCCTTGTTATATTAAAAGTTTGAGCCACTATGAACTAGTGCTGCTACAGTTGATTGCTTACTGGCTACATGTTGGAAAAATTAGCATGGAATGTGAAAAATTACTACGTGACTAGTATGTTAGAATCATTTGGTGCATGTGTTGCACCCCGTGACGTATATATATTTTACTGGTTGTATTCTAGTCATTCCATTGGCACAAAGTTTTGCACAAAGAGTTGCAATGTTACAATAATGTGTAGTTCCAGTAGCTTTAAAAGTTGAATAACAGGTACGGTGCAGCTCACCAACAACATTATTGTTGTTGACAAAGTTGATTTAACCATTTTGCAGGTAGACCATTTGATTACCAAGAATAGGTGAACATAATTTCAGAAGCCATTGGTCAATAAGCATTAAGCTAGTCTCCATCAAACGAAGTAGCAATACGGGTTAGGCATTCAGGACACTTGGGCCCTAAGTGATAATGTTGTAACATTTAACAGTGGGTAACTCTTGTCAAGTGAAATTAAGTATATTAGGTTGTCTGTTCATTGTGTAATAAAATAAGATATGTTCATTATGTTGCTTCCGCGAATCTGATATTGACAACCTGTTTTCCACAACACCTCCCCCGCATCCGACAGGTGGCATGGTGCGGGCGGGGTGTGACATGGGCTACCCATCACTCTATGAATTCGTGGGTGTATGGGCCTATGGGGTACCACTTTGCCATGGTGTTACCCCGGGTAGCCGTGCTTTTTAGCATTGGTCCTTCAAAAATAAATAAATATTTCACATCAAGGTTATAGCTTAATTATTAACCGATTTATTCAACCCGAATAGATCATGCAAACTATTGACATCAGGATAACGGTTGGAGGCTTGAGATCCTTAGATTCAAAAGCTGATAAAAGGGTTTTTAATCTGATATTATGAGTAGTTCGAACGCAGTTAAAATATTATCCAAACTATTGTTTTAAGATGGTGAAAACATAAAGCATTATAACATCAAAAGGTTATTAACTTTTTTTTTAGGATTAGGTTGAGGGTTTAAGTTCTATAAAAAATTATCAAACAAGACTAAATAATTATCTTTAAAAAATTGTTGGGAATCAATTACACATCTACATGATTTGATTGTGAGATACAAAACAAAGCAAAATTAGTTTAAGGCTCTTTCCTAAAATTAAACTTAAATATAAACCCTTCAAATTTAGCTTCAACTAAATAGAATTTAATTCAAACAAATTAAAATTATTTTAAAAGTTAGAGATCTTTTTGGTTGAAAATTAATCATAAAATCCAGATCTTTGAAAATTAATTAAAAATAAAATAAAATAAAAATAATAAAATAAAAACCAACTAACCTTGTCGATGAAATCGCCTGCAGTGTGAGCATCTTTTTCAACTTTTTCAGCGATATTTTCGATAAAATCCAGTGTCTTTTTTATTTCACTACCTTCTGGAAGATTATCACCGAGTTCTTCCACCACCTTGTCCACCTTATCCGCCACCGCTTCCACCACGTCCGTTATATGCTCCGCCGTGTCAACGATCTGGTCAACTTTCACTGTTACAGCAAACACACATAACAAATTTTAATTATCGTAATTAAAAGAAAATAATTAAAAATAAGGAGCTAAATAATAATACATACTTACACATAAGTAATTTAATTGGACCTCCTTTGGTAGTAAAAGCCGGCACAATAAATGTCATCAAAATTCCTATCACCCAATTTTTCCTACAAAAATATATATATAAAAATTGGTTAAACAAAAATATTAAATAAAAAAATGTAAAACTCCTATAACCCAATTTTTCCTACAAAAAACATATATATAAAAATTGGTTAAACAAAAAAGTTTAAATTAGTAAATGGAAAGTTTCTGTAACCCAATTTTTCCTACAAAAAAAATATATATAAAAATTGATTAAACAAAAAAATTAATTTAAAAAATGTAAAACTCCTATAACCCAATTTTTCCTACAAAAAACATATATATATATAAATTTGTTAAACAAAAAAGTTTAAATTAGTAAATGGAAAGTTTCTGTAACCCAATTTTTCCTACAAAAAAATATATATAAAAATTGATTAAACAAAAAAATTAATTTAAAAAATGTAAAACTCCTATAACCCAATTTTTCCTACAAAAAACATATATATATAAATTTGTTAAACAAAAAAGTTTAAATTAGTAAATGGAAAGTTTCTGTAACCCAATTTAATTTTCCTACAAAAAAATATATATAAAAATTGATTAAACAAAAAAAATCAATTAAAAAATGGGTTAATTAGTTTGTACCTAAAACACTAGTACATAATAAGTAGAGAGACTTGCAAGATTACCAAGATCCAGAAGATGATGATGGTGGTGGCGGAGGTGGTGGTGCGGCGGGTTCACCGGCGGCGGCAAAAGCGATCATGGAGTTCCGTCTGGCGGCGGTGGTGGTGAGAGGGGTGATCACAGTGGTTTTTCTGATCGGAAAACCGGAAATGGGATTGAATGGAAGATTGGCATGAGATCTGTGAATTAGGGTTTCGTGTAGATTGGTTTGAGAAATTGGTTTTTGAGAAGACAATAATGTTGTGATGGACATGGTGTTTGAGATCTCGATAATTTTAATGTAGTTTTTGTGTAGTGTGAGGATGGTATTAGAATTAGAAAGGCATTTTAATATATGAGCATATGGAGACACACTTGTGTGTTTCGTATTTTCAATTATTGAATTTGTTTCTTTTTTTAATATTTTTGTCTACCCACAACAAGTATCACGTGTTTTTTTTTATAAAATCTATACTACATAATAAATACAAGTTTTTAATGTCTAGGTGGCATAATTTAAGATGTGTCATCTAAGATTAGCTTACGTTTTTATGGATTTTTTAATTAAAAAATTAAATAGTATTTACAAAAAGAAAAGATCTTATAAATAAAAATAAAAAAATAAATTTCTTTCCATATAAAAATTATCCATATTTGTTTTACAATACCATAACTTTGATTCATCAATCTCTTTCATTTCTCAGTGAAAATTAAAAAAAAAAACTTTCATCTTTTACTTCGTTTAATTCTTTTTATATCACAGACTCGGGTATTTACCCGGGGCACTAACTAGTTAGTATAATATTCGCATGTTACTGTGGAGATAACGTACACATACAAAAGAGCTGCATTATTATAGTGTAACGTAAAGATAACAGAAATATTAAAAGACTACATGCATAAGACGTTAAAATTAGAAGGAAACGCCTAAAATATCTAGTCTAGGTTATATTACATGACTACACATGTTACAGGACCAACTTCTTTGCTCTACGTTTAGATTAAAAAAAACAAAGCAAACGAAAAAAACTTAAACTAATGATAAACCAAGATTTCAAAATTGTTAATATAAGGTAATTACATTATATAGGTCTTAACCATTTTAGAGTACCCTCATGGAGCCCCTTCCCACCCCCCTAAGGCGCCATCTTAGGTGATGGAATCACCGGCGCTATGTTAATAACGTCTCCCCCCTCCTTCTTGATTGGTTTTTTTTTTTATTGGATAGATTTAATTGAATGGATTTTTTAAATAATAATTGGGTAATAATTAGAGGGGCGTTATAAATTGGTTACCACTACACCACTTTAGTCATGGAGCCCCTTTTGATGACGTGAACGCCACATGGCGCATAACGCTCACAAGAGGCTCCATCCACTACGGATAGCCTTAGTGTTTCTTTTCAAATCTTGTTGTTGTGCGAAATATATAAAGCGTTGTAAGAACATGATTCATCATTTGTTTTCCGACTTAACATGGAAAAATTTGTAATTAACATAACTCCTCTTTCACACCCCAACACCATGGACATTATAGCACCTTAAACTTATTTTCATGTTATGTTTATAGCACCTTGCTGAATGAGTTGTGATTAGTCCATTTTCTAATCTTTTATTTTTTATTGGAGCATGAATTTATGATAGGTTTTATTAAAATATAATATAGACGTTACAGGGTTTTATGAAGTACATAATTTTTAAGTCATACGCCTCTTGCTGACTAGACCGTCGATGTCACATGATGATTCTAGATTTATAAATACACATAGTCTTAAGAAAAAAGAAGAATTACAAAAATGAACTCCCTAAGAATGGACCTTAAAAGCCTTTGCTTTAGTAGTTTTATACTTCTATTCTTAAATTAATGGAAAAAACAAATTTTATATAAATACATACTAAGAAATAGAGGTGGTAAAACAAGTGTAAACATGTTATATGGGTCCGACACGATTAACATGAGTCATGACAGACGTGACAAGATTAACACGAGCTAGTACTAAATACAAACAGACATGATTAACTAATTGTGTATTTCTTTTTCAAACATGAACATGGACTTGTTTATAAACAAATTAAATAACACGATCTGTTCAAACACGATTAATATCCTAAAGCCGGATGAAATCAAAAAAAAAAACAAAGAATAAAAAAATAGAGGCATTTAAATAAATTTGCTGAGATGTCAAAGTTGGTAGGAGTGTAAAAACCAAAAAGTCAAGTTGAAAATCTCAAATTAGATTCGGATTTTGACTATTATTATGTATTTATTAATTTTCAAAAATTACAAAAATATAAATATGTTTAACCGTGTCATAAACATGTTAAAGACACGAAACATGTTTAATATAAACTAAAACCAATTTAATTATGTGTCATATCTTGACGTGTTAACACGTCTGCGTAAAAAATTGTCAGTCTAGTATACATACATTAAGCTCAAGTGATCTAAATGTGTTAACATGTTTATAACACAAAATATGTTTAACTTAAACCAAAATATTATATTTAACTCTATATTAACTCATGTCACGTTAACATATCCATTATAAAAATTATCTGTCCTAGCTTGGTAAAAAAATCTACATTAAGCTAAAGTGATCTGACATTTCAAGATTAAGCTCAAGTGATTTGACATCTCAAGTGAGATTAAGCTCGAAGTGATCTACATCTCAAGATTTAGGTATGTGGAAGTTTGTGCCTTGGGTCTTTTTTGAGAATTTTTTTTTTGAAGAGCGGCATTTATTGAAAAAACAACGGACAAACCACTAGTAAGACGCTAGAGGAAGCCGAAAACAAGAAAAACAAACATCAGAACGAAAAAGAAAGCCAGTCATGCCAACAAACGGACTGGCGAGAAAAACGATTACAAAACCATAAAAAACTCCAACTTTTGATCTCATAAATCACCCGATTAAAAAGGATTATTTGAAAAATACATGTTTTGACGTTTTTACCCTTCACGAGTTGGTTAGGTAGGAAATTAGAAAGAGAAATCGTATTTTGTCAGGGAGTGATTTGTCCGGTTGATTTAGCTGAAGTCATCATATGTGCCAATAGTACCCACCTACTCACTTCATGTTGACTTTTAGTAATATTATATCTTTCGTAACTAGTTTTAATCAAATACTCTAACTTTATGTTATATATTTCTTTATCCTCCACTATTCTCGTTCTCTGTTTCATTACCGCAGACGATTAAGTTTTAAATTTATAAAACAATGATATTTATTAAAATTAATCACACACATGTAGCCGTAGGGCAAGTGTAAATATCGTATAATAATATAATTTTGGTAAAATATCGGGTATTGTTGCATGAACACGGTAGCTACCAATATAAAATTGTTGTTGTCTAGCCAATAATAAAAGTGATGATTTATAAAAACTACTAAAATAAAGACTAGAAAAATAAAAAACGGCACTAAGGAAAATCACTTAGGTTTGATTTATTTGCAACCACAAGCCTTAAAAATAAATTAATGATTTTTAACGTCACTAATATGATAAAGTGGAATGGCTCCTGTCAGGGTTACCACGACAATTTTGAAAAGCATAGACGATGGTCGGAATAACGTGAACCGACCTCCGTCAAGGCCATCAAGTCCACCGGTAACATTAGAAAGCGGGCGTGATAAACACACGCTAACCAACCCAATACCGGAAGAAATGATCAAGCTAAGATCAAAATCCAAAGGAGATTACTAACTTATGCTAAGTGACCATAGAGTCTAGCTATGTCTAAGAAACCCTTTACAAATCTAAACGATAAGTTAGCAACCTCAAAGCTCGACACTAAGCTTTGTTGAAACTCTTAATGCCAAAAAAATATATATAATAAAAAAATCTACAACTTAAACGAAAATAAAGTCACTTGCCCATAATTCCTAGTGTAGTACCCATTCTATAGATATGCAGATAAAAAGGAGAACCCCTTATCGGTTTTCTTGACTGCATCTCCTTCGGGCATGTTAACGAAGATGATAAAGACGACTTGGGTTGGTTAGGGTTTAGGAAGCCAGAGCTTGCTCTGGTAACATCAAGAGATCGATGGTTTCACAAAAAAAAATTGGATTGATTATTAATTCTTTTGATTGACCTTGAACATAGCCCCGCATGTTGGCCCAGTTAAGTCATAAACGGCCCACGCTACAAGTCGGTAGATGGGTTATGTCCAATCCTAATGTATGGAGGGGATATTCGGTCACTCTTAATGTGTAGAGGGACTAAAACCGACTTTATTAATGTGTATAGAGTTGGTTTAGGATGCTTTTGTATTAGTCTCTAATTATGATACTTGGTCCCCAAGTTAGGTTTAGAGTCTATTAATACTAGAGATCAAGGTAGGGTTTCTTGTATCAAGAGAGTATTCTTCAATAGAGAGTTTTGAGTGATTTTCTTTCTAATAAAACTTGAGAATTATTTGAGTTTTACAATTATATTCTTGATATCAATCTTTGAATTGGTATCAGAGCGGTGAGGTTCTGGTTCAAGATCAAATTCGATCGTCAAGCCGGACGAACTTGATAAGGAAGCGGTTTACTCGTATCTCGATCGTAATATATCTTGTTTGGGAAAAGGAGGTAGCCGCAAGTCAGGTGGATTGCTTCATAATCAAGTTGCAATACTATTGAGATAAAGGAGAGCTGCAAATTTAAATATCTCTGCACGCGCGTGATCAAGAAAACAATAACAAACCAATTAATTGTTTTTGTTTTACTCGAAGATCTAAGAAGGGATTAATTTCGAACAGAAGCACGTGATCAAGAATGATTCCAAATCACTTAATTTGGGGTTTTTGAAGATCAAAGAGAAAGCAGAAGTTCGACTAAGAAAGGTCGGCGATCAAGAAGTCCGAATCTCATTGGACAAGCTACGGCCTAAGGGTAAATCGGAATAGGATCACGGTCTAAGAGTTTCGATCACATCGGACGGCGCTACGGGAACTACATCCGTTAAACAAGTTGGTTTAACCGGATGCGTTTGCCGAGCGACGGGAAAAGTGAAGTGAAGAACCATTGAACGGGAGAGATCAAGAGGCCAACAAGTTGGTTCGCCTAAGTGATCAAGAGTCGGATCAATTTTTCAAGTCATAGCCGTTGGGAATTGGTAAGGAAGAACCGACCGGGAGGATCAAAACCAACAAGAGGATTGGTATATAAGGAGATCAATATTCGGATCAAGTTTCTTTAAGAACCACTACCCATGTTTTGATAGCAAGTCAAAGATGAGCCTTAATTCTAAGGGAACTAGTGAAGATCAAGAAAGCATAGTGTTTTCTCGATTAGATGACCAAGATCGCAACCAAAGACGTGGTAATGTGAGTTCATGTGACCGAAGGACAGGTCAAGAATGGGGTTGTCAGGATGGTCGAGCCGGGAGGAACCGATACAACACAGCCAGCGATCGCAGGAAGTTCCAAGGGAATCCAGGTCAAAGAAGACATGCTTGGAGTCGAAGACCAACCAATTCGAGTTATGAATTAGGGGGGTGAATGTTGGCCCAATTAATTCATAAACGGCCCACGCTACAAGTCGGTAGATGGGCTCAGTCCAATCCTAATGTATGGAGGGGATATTCGGTCACTCTTAATGTGTAGAGGGATTAAAACCGACTTTATTAATGTGTATAGGGTTGGTTTAGGATGCTTTTGTATTAGTCTCTAATTATGATACTTGGTCCCCAAGTTAGGTTTAGAGTCTATTAATACTAGAGATCAAGGTAGGGTTTCTTGTATCAAGAGAGTATTCCTCAATAGAGAGTTTTGAGTGATTTTCTTTCTAATAAAACTTGAGAGTTATTTGAGTTTTACAATTATATTCTTGATATCAATCTTTGAATTGGTATCAGAGCGGTGAGGTTCTGGTTCAAGATCAAATTCGATCGTCAAGCCGGACGAACTTGATAAGGAAGCGGTTTACTCGTATCTCGATCGTAATATATCTTGTTTGGGAAAAGGAGGTAGCCGCAAGTCAGGTGGATTGCTTCATAATCAAGTTGCAATACTATTGAGATAAAGGAGAGCTGCAAATTTAAATATCTCTGCACGCGCGTGATCAAGAAAACAATAACAAACCAATTAATTGTTTTTGTTTTACTCGAAGATCAAAGAAGGGATTAATTTCGAACAGAAGCACGTGATCAAGAATAATTCCAAATCACTTAATTTGGGGTTTTTGAAGATCAAAGAGAAAGCAGAAGTTCGACTAAGAAAGGTCGGCGATCAAGAAGTCCGAATCTCATTGGACAAGCTACGGCCTAAGGGTAAATCGGAATAGGATCACGGTCTAAGAGTTTCGATCACATCGGACGGCGCTACGGGAACTACATCCGTTAAACAAGTTGGTTTAACCGGATGCGTTTGCCGAGCGACGGGAAAAGTGAAGTGAAGAACCATTGAACGGGAGAGATCAAGAGGCCAACAAGTTGGTTCGCCTAAGTGATCAAGAGTCGGATCAATTTTTCAAGTCATAGCCGTTGGGAATTGGTAAGGAAGAACCGACCGGGAGGATCAAAACCAACAAGAGGATTGGTATATAAGGAGATCAATATTCGGATCAAGTTTCTTTAAGAACCACTACCCATGTTTTGATAGCAAGTCAAAGATGAGCCTTAATTCTAAGGGAACTAGTGAAGATCAAGAAAGCATAGTGTTTTCTCGATTAGATGACCAAGATCGCAACCAAAGACGTGGTAATGTGAGTTCATGTGACCGAAGGACAGGTCAAGAATGGGGTTGTCAGGATGGTCGAGCCGGGAGGAACCGATACAACACAGCCAGCGATCGCAGGAAGTTCCAAGGGAATCCAGGTCAAAGAAGACATGCTTGGAGTCGAAGACCAACCAATTCGAGTTATGAATTAGGGGGGTGAATGTTGGCCCAATTAATTCATAAACGGCCCACGCTACAAGTCGGTAGATGGGCTCAGTCCAATCCTAATGTATGGAGGGGATATTCGGTCACTCTTAATGTGTAGAGGGATTAAAACCGACTTTATTAATGTGTATAGGGTTGGTTTAGGATGCTTTTGTATTAGTCTCTAATTATGATACTTGGTCCCCAAGTTAGGTTTAGAGTCTATTAATACTAGAGATCAAGGTAGGGTTTCTTGTATCAAGAGAGTATTCCTCAATAGAGAGTTTTGAGTGATTTTCTTTCTAATAAAACTTGAGAGTTATTTGAGTTTTACAATTATATTCTTGATATCAATCTTTGAATTGGTATCAGAGCGGTGAGGTTCTGGTTCAAGATCAAATTCGATCGTCAAGCCGGACGAACTTGATAAGGAAGCGGTTTACTCGTATCTCGATCGTAATATATCTTGTTTGGGAAAAGGAGGTAGCCGCAAGTCAGGTGGATTGCTTCATAATCAAGTTGCAATACTATTGAGATAAAGGAGAGCTGCAAATTTAAATATCTCTGCACGCGCGTGATCAAGAAAACAATAACAAACCAATTAATTGTTTTTGTTTTACTCGAAGATCAAAGAAGGGATTAATTTCGAACAGAAGCACGTGATCAAGAATAATTCCAAATCACTTAATTTGGGGTTTTTGAAGATCAAAGAGAAAGCAGAAGTTCGACTAAGAAAGGTCGGCGATCAAGAAGTCCGAATCTCATTGGACAAGCTACGGCCTAAGGGTAAATCGGAATAGGATCACGGTCTAAGAGTTTCGATCACATCGGACGGCGCTACGGGAACTACATCCGTTAAACAAGTTGGTTTAACCGGATGCGTTTGCCGAGCGACGGGAAAAGTGAAGTGAAGAACCATTGAACGGGAGAGATCAAGAGGCCAACAAGTTGGTTCGCCTAAGTGATCAAGAGTCGGATCAATTTTTCAAGTCATAGCCGTTGGGAATTGGTAAGGAAGAACCGACCGGGAGGATCAAAACCAACAAGAGGATTGGTATATAAGGAGATCAATATTCGGATCAAGTTTCTTTAAGAACCACTACCCATGTTTTGATAGCAAGTCAAAGATGAGCCTTAATTCTAAGGGAACTAGTGAAGATCAAGAAAGCATAGTGTTTTCTCGATTAGATGACCAAGATCGCAACCAAAGACGTGGTAATGTGAGTTCATGTGACCGAAGGACAGGTCAAGAATGGGGTTGTCAGGATGGTCGAGCCGGGAGGAACCGATACAACACAGCCAGCGATCGCAGGAAGTTCCAAGGGAATCCAGGTCAAAGAAGACATGCTTGGAGTCGAAGACCAACCAATTCGAGTTATGAATTAGGGGGGTGAATGTTGGCCCAATTAATTCATAAACGGCCCACGCTACAAGTCGGTAGATGGGCTCAGTCCAATCCTAATGTATGGAGGGGATATTCGGTCACTCTTAATGTGTAGAGGGATTAAAACCGACTTTATTAATGTGTATAGGGTTGGTTTAGGATGCTTTTGTATTAGTCTCTAATTATGATACTTGGTCCCCAAGTTAGGTTTAGAGTCTATTAATACTAGAGATCAAGGTAGGGTTTCTTGTATCAAGAGAGTATTCCTCAATAGAGAGTTTTGAGTGATTTTCTTTCTAATAAAACTTGAGAGTTATTTGAGTTTTACAATTATATTCTTGATATCAATCT
>JBCNJP010010842.1:0-19889 GCA_039602395.1 Deinandra increscens subsp. villosa
GTGTGCATATAACCAATAAGTTGTGTTTAGGACCAATGATGGCCCAATAATGTGTGTTTAAGGGCAATGAGGGTCAGTTGGAACCAATGAGTCCTAATAAGGTGTGTATATAACCAATAAGTTGTGTTTACGACCAATTATGGCCCAATATGATGTGTTTAGTTGGGACTAATGAGTCCCACTAAGGTGTGTATATAACCAATAAATTATGTTTAGGACCAATGATGGCCCAATAAGGTGTGTTTAGTAGGGCAATGAGGGTCGGTTAGAACCAATAAGTCCTAGTAAGGTGTGTCTTATATAACCAATAAGTTGTGTTTAGGACCAATGATGGCCCAATAATGTGTGTTTAAGGGCAATGAGGGTAAGTTGGGACCAATGAGTCCCAATAAAGTGTGTATATAACCAATAAGTTGTGTTTACGACCAATTATGGCCCAATAAGGTGTGTTTAGTTGGGACCAATGAGTCCCACTAATGTGTGTCATATAACCAATACGTTGTGTTTAGGACCAATGATGGCACAATAAAGTGGGTTTAGGGACAATGAGGGTTAGTTGGCACTAATGAGTCCTAATAAGGTGTTTATATAACCAATAAGTTGTGTTTACGACCAATTATGGCCCAATATGGTGTGTTTAGTTGGGACTAATGAGTCCCACTAAGGTGTGTATATAACCAATAAATTATGTTTAGGACCAATGATGGCCCAATAAGGTGTCTTTAGTAGGGAAATGAGGGTCGGTTAGAACCAATAAGTCCTAGTAAGGTGTGTATATAACCAATAAGTTGTGTTTAGGACCAATGATAGCCCAATAATGTGTGTTTAGTTGGGACTAATGAGTCCCACTAACGTGTGTATATAACCAATAAGTTGTGTTTAGGACCAACGATGGCCTAATAAGGTGTCTTTAGTAGGGCAATGAGGGTCGGTTGGGACCAATAAGTCCTAGCAAGGTGTGTCTTATATAACCAATAAGTTGTGTTTAGGACCAATGATGGCCCAATAATGTGTGTTTAAGGGCAATGAGGGTCCGTTGGGACCAATGAGTCCCAATAAAGTGTGTATATAACCAATAAGTTGTGTTTACGACCAATTATGGCCCAAAAAGGTGTGTTTAGTTGGGACCAATGAGTCCCACTAATGTGTGTATATGACCAATACGTTGTGTTTAGGACCAATGATGGCACAATAAAGTGGGTTTCGGGACAATGAGGGTTAGTTGGCACCAATGAGTCCTAATAAGGTGTTTATATAACCAATAAGTTGTGTTTACGACCAATTATGGCCCAATATGGTGTGTTTAGTTGGGACTAATGAGTCCCACTAAGGTGTGAATATAACCAATAAGTTATGTTTAGAACCAATGATGGCCCAGTAAGGTGTGTTTAGTAAGGCAATGAGGGTCGGTTAGGACCAATAAGTCCTAGTAAGGTGTGTATATAACCAATAAGTTGTGTTTAGGACCAATGATGGCCCAATATTGTGTGTTTAGTTGGGACTAATGAGTCCCACTAAGGTGTGTATATAACCAATAAGTTATGTTTAGGACCAATGATGGCCCAATAAGGTGTGTTTAGTAGGGCAATGAGGGTCGGTTAGGACCAATAAGTCCTAGTAAGGTGTGTATATAACCAATAAGTTGTGTTTAGGACCAATGATGGCCCATGAATGTGTTTTTAGTTGGGACTAATAAGTCCCACTAAGTTGTGTATATAACCAATAAGTTGTGTTTAGGACCAATGATGGCCCTATAAGGAGTGTTTAGTAGGGCAATGAGGGCCGGTTGGGACCAATAAGTCCTAGTAAGGTGTGTCTTATATAACCAATAAGTTGTGTTTAGGACCAATGATGGCCCAATAATGTGTGTTTAAGGCTAATGAGGGTCAGTTGGGACCAATGAGTCCCAATAAAGTGTGTATATTACCAATAAGTTGTGTTTACGACCAATTATGGCCCAATAAGGTGTGTTTAGTTGGGACCAATGAGTCCCACTAATGTGTGCATATAACCAATACGTTGTGTTTAGGACCAATGATGGCACAATAAAGTGGGTTTAGGGACAATGAGGGTTAGTTGGCACTAATGAGTCCTAATAAGGTGTTTATATAACCAATAAGTTGTGTTTACGACCAATTATGGCCCAATATGGTGTGTTTAGCTGTGACTAATGAGTCCCACTAAGGTGTGTATATAACCAATAAATTATGTTTAGGACCAATGATGGCCCAATAAGGTGTGTTTAGTAGGGCAATGAGGGTCGGTTAGAACCAATAAGTCCTAGTAAGGTGTGTATATAACCAATAAGTTGTGTTTAGGACCAATGATAGCCCAATAATGTGTGTTTAGTTGGGACTAATGAGTCCCACTAACGTGTGTATAAAACCAATAAGTTGTGTTTAGGACCAACGACGGCCTAATAAGGTGTCTTTAGTAGGGCAATGAGGGTCGGTTGGGACCAATAAGTCCTAGCAAGGTGTGTCTTATATAACCAATAAGTTGTGTTTAGGACCAATGATGGCCCAATAATGTGTGTTTAAGGGCAATGAGGGTCTGTTGGGACCAATGAGTCCCAATAAAGTGTGTATATAACTAATAAGTTGTGTTTACGACCAATTATGGCCCAAAAAGGTGTGTTTAGTTGGGACCAGTGAGTCCCACTAATGTGTGTATATGACCAATACGTTGTGTTTAGGACCAATGATGGCACAATAAAGTGGGTTTAAGGGCAATGAGGGTCAGTTGGAACCAATGAGTCCCCATAAAGTGTGTATATAACCAATAAGTTGTGTTTACGACCAATTATGGCCCAATATGATGTGTTTAGTTGGGACTAATGAGTCCCACTAAGGAATGTATAAAACCAATAAATTATGTTTAGGACCAATGATGGCCCAATGAGGTGTGTTTAGTAGGGCAATGAGGGTCGGTTAGAAGCAATAAGTCCTAGTAAGGTGTGTATATAACCAATAAGTTGTGTTTAGGACCAATGATGGCCTAATAATGTGTGTTTAGTTGGGACCAGTGAGTCCCACTAATGTATGTATATGACCAATACGTTGTGTTTAGGACCAATGATGGCACAATAAAGTGGGTTTAGGGACAATGAGGGTTAGTTGGCACTAATGAGTCCTAATAAGGTGTTTATATAACCAATAAGTTGTGTTTACGACCAATTATGGCCCAATATGGTGTGTTTAGCTGTGACTAATGAGTCCCACTAAGGTGTGTATATAACCAATAAATTATGTTTAGGACCAATGATGGCCCAATAAGGTGTGTTTAGTAGGGCAATGAGGGTCGGTTAGAACCAATAAGTCCTAGTAAGGTGTGTATATAACCAATAAGTTGTGTTTAGGACCAATGATGGCCCAATAATGTGTGTTTAGTTGGGACTAATGAGTCCCACTAAGGTGTGTATATAACCAATAAGTTGTGTTTAGGACCAATGATGGCCTAATAAGGTGTCTTTAGTAGGGCAGTGAGGGTCGGTTGGGACCAATAAGTCCTAGTAAGGTGTGTCTTATATAACTAATAAGTTGTGTTTAGGACCAATGATGGCCCAATAATGTGTGTTTAATGGCAATGAGGGTCCATTGGGACCAATGAGTCCCAATAAAGTGTGTATATAACCAATAAGTTGTGTTTACGACCAATTATGGCCCAATAAGGTGTGTTTAGTTGGGACCAATGAGTCCCACTAATGTGTGCATATAACCAATACGTTGTGTTTAGGACCAATTATGGCACAATAAAGTGGGTTTAGGGATAATGAGGGTTAGTTGGCACTAATGAGTCCTAATAAGGTGTTTATATAACCAATAAGTTGTGTTTACGACCAATTATGGCCCAATATGGTGTGTTTAGCTGTGACTAATGAGTCCCACTAAGGTGTGTATATAACCAATAAATTATGTTTAGGACCAATGATGGCCCAATAAGGTGTCTTTAGTAGGGAAATGAGGGTCGGTTAGAACCAATAAGTCCTAGTAAGGTGTGTATATAACCAATAAGTTGTGTTTAGGACCAATGATAGCCCAATAATGTGTGTTTAGTTGGGACTAATGAGTCCCACTAACGTGTGTATAAAACCAATAAGTTGTGTTTAGGACCAACGACGGCCTAATAAGGTGTCTTTAGTAGGGCAGTGAGGGTTGGTTGGGACCAATAAGTCCTAGCAAGGTGTGTCTTATATAACCAATAAGTTGTGTTTAGGACCAATGATGGCCCAATAATGTGTGTTTAAGGGCAATGAGGGTCTGTTGGGACCAATGAGTCCCAATAAAGTGTGTATATAACTAATAAGTTGTGTTTACGACCAATTATGGCCCAAAAAGGTGTGTTTAGTTGGGACCAGTGAGTCCCACTAATGTGTGTATATGACCAATACGTTGTGTTTAGGACCAATGATGGCACAATAAAGTGGGTTTAAGGGCAATGAGGGTCAGTTGGAACCAATGAGTCCCCATAAAGTGTGTATATAACCAATAAGTTGTGTTTACGACCAATTATGGCCCAATATGATGTGTTTAGTTGGGACTAATGAGTCCCACTAAGGAATGTATAAAACCAATAAATTATGTTTAGGACCAATGATGGCCCAATAAGGTGTGTTTAGTAGGGCAATGAGGGTCGGTTAGAAGCAATAAGTCCTAGTAAGGTGTGTATATAACCAATAAGTTGTGTTTAGGACCAATGATGGCCTAATAATGTTTGTTTAGTTGGGACTAATGAGTCCCACTAAGGTGTGCATATAACCAATAAGTTATGTTTAGGACCAATGATGGCCCAGTAATGTGTGTTTAGTAAGGCAATGAGGGTCGGTTAGGACCAATAAGTCCTAGTAAGGTGTGTATATAACCAATAAGTTGTGTTTAGGACCAATGATGGCCCAATAATGTGTGTTTAGTTGGGACTAATGAGTCACACTAAGGCGTGTATATAACCAATAAGTTATGTTTAGGACCAATGATGGCCTAATAAGGTGTGTTTAGTAGGGCAATGAGGGTCGGTTAGGACCAATAAGTCCTAGTAAGGTGTGTATATAACCAATAAGTTGTGTTTAGGACCAATGATGGCCCAATAATGTGTGTTTAGTTGGGACTAATGAGTCCCACTAAGGTGTGTATATAACCAATAAGTTGTGTTTAGGACCAATGATGGCCTAATAAGGTGTCTTTAGTAGGGCAGTGAGGGTCGGTTGGGACCAATAAGTCCTAGTAAGGTGTGTCTTATATAACTAATAAGTTGTGTTTAGGACCAATGATGGCCCAATAATGTGTGTTTAATGGCAATGAGGGTCCATTGGGACCAATGAGTCCCAATAAAGTGTGTATATAACCAATAAGTTGTGTTTACGACCAATTATGGCCCAATAAGGTGTGTTTAGTTGGGACCAATGAGTCCCACTAATGTGTGCATATAACCAATACGTTGTGTTTAGGACCAATTATGGCACAATAAAGTGGGTTTAGGGACAATGAGGGTTAGTTGGCACTAATGAGTCCTAATAAGGTGTTTATATAACCAATAAGTTGTGTTTACGACCAATTATGGCCCAATATGGTGTGTTTAGCTGTGACTAATGAGTCCCACTAAGGTGTGTATATAACCAATAAATTATGTTTAGGACCAATGATGGCCTAATAAGGTGTCTTTAGTAGGGAAATGAGGGTCGGTTAGAACCAATAAGTCCTAGTAAGGTGTGTATATAACCAATAAGTTGTGTTTAGGACCAATGATAGCCCAATAATGTGTGTTTAGTTGGGACTAACGAGTCCCACTAACGTGTGTATAAAACCAATAAGTTGTGTTTAGGACCAACGACGGCCTAATAAGGTGTCTTTAGTAGGGCAGTGAGGGTTGGTTGGGACCAATAAGTCCTAGCAAGGTGTGTCTTATATAACCAATAAGTTGTGTTTAGGACCAATGATGGCCCAATAATGTGTGTTTAAGGGCAATGAGGGTCTGTTGGGACCAATGAGTCCCAATAAAGTGTGTATATAACTAATAAGTTGTGTTTACGACCAATTATGGCCCAAAAAGGTGTGTTTAGTTGGGACCAGTGAGTCCCACTAATGTGTGTATATGACCAATACGTTGTGTTTAGGACCAATGATGGCACAATAAAGTGGGTTTAAGGGCAATGAGGGTCAGTTGGAACCAATGAGTCCCCATAAAGTGTGTATATAACCAATAAGTTGTGTTTACGACCAATTATGGCCCAATATGATGTGTTTAGTTGGGACTAATGAGTCCCACTAAGGAATGTATAAAACCAATAAATTATGTTTAGGACCAATGATGGCCCAATAAGGTGTGTTTAGTAGGGCAATGAGGGTCGGTTAGAAGCAATAAGTCCTAGTAAGGTGTGTATATAACCAATAAGTTGTGTTTAGGACCAATGATGGCCTAATAATGTGTGTTTAGTTGGGACTAATGAGTCCCACTAAGGTGTGCATATAACCAATAAGTTATGTTTAGGACCAATGATGGCCCAGTAATGTGTGTTTAGTAAGGCAATGAGGGTCGGTTAGGACCAATAAGTCCTAGTAAGGTGTGTATATAACCAATAAGTTGTGTTTAGGACCAATGATGGCCCAATAATGTGTGTTTAGTTGGGACTAATGAGTCACACTAAGGTGTGTATATAACCAATAAGTTATGTTTAGGACCAATGATGGCCTAATAAGGTGTGTTTAGTAGGGCAATGAGGGTCGGTTAGGACCAATAAGTCCTAGTAAGGTGTGTATATAACCAATAAGTTGTGTTTAGGACCAATGATGGCCCAATAATGTGTGTTTAGTTGGGACTAATGAGTCCCACTAAGGTGTGTATATAACCAATAAGTTGTGTTTAGGACCAATGATGGCCTAATAAGGTGTCTTTAGTAGGGCAATGAGGGTCGGTTGGGACCAATAAGTCCTAGTAAGGTGTGTCTTATATAACCAATAAGTTGTGTTTAGGACCAATGATGGCCCAATAATGTGTGTTTAAGGGCAATGAGGGTCCATTGGGACCAATGAGTCCCAATAAAGTGTGTATATAACCAATAAGTTGTGTTTACGACCAATTATGGCCCAAAAAGGTGTGTTTAGTTGGGACCAAAGAGTCCCACTAATGTGTGTATATGACCAATACGTTGTGTTTAGGACCAATGATGGCACAATAAAGTGGGTTTAGGGACCAATGATGGCCCAATAAGGTGTGTTTAGTAGGGCAATGAGGGTCGGTTAGAACCAATAAGTCCTAGTAAGGTGTGTATATAACCAATAAGTTGTGTTTAGGACCAATGATGGCCCAATAATGTGTGTTTAGTTGGGACTAATGAGTCCCACTAAGGTGTGTATATAACAAATAAGTTGTGTTTAGGACCAATGATGGCCCTATAAGGAGTGTTTAGTAGGGCAATGAGGGCCGGTTGGGACCAATAAGTCCTAGTAAGGTGTGTCTTATATAACCAATAAGTTGTGTTTAGGACCAATGATGGCCCAATAATGTGTGTTTAAGGGCAATGAGGGTCAGTTGGGACCAATGAGTCCCAATAAAGTGTGTATATAACCAATAAGTTGTGTTTACGACCAATTATGGCCAAAAAAGGTGTGTTTAGTTGGGACCAGTGAGTCCCACTAATGTGTGTATATGACCAATACGTTGTGTTTAGGACCAATGATGGCACAATAAAGTGGGTTTAGGGACAATGAGGGTTAGTTGGCACCAATGAGTCCTAATAAGGTGTTTATATAACCAATAAGTTGTGTTTACGACCAATTATGGCCCTATATGGTGTGTTTAGTTGGGATTAATGAGTCCCAATAAGGTGTGAATATAACCAATAAGTTATGTTTAGGACCAATGATGGCCCAGTAAGGTGTGTTTAGTAAGGCAATGAGGGTCGGTTAGGACCAATAAGTCCTAGTTAGGTGTGTATATAACCAATAAGTATTGTTTAGGACCAATGATGGCCCAATAATGTGTGTTTAGTTGGGACTAATGAGTCCCACTAAGGTGTGTATATAACCAATAAGTTATGTTTAGGACCAATGATGGCCTAATAAGGTGTGTTTAGTAGGGCAATGAGGGTCGGTTAGGACCAATAAGTCCTAGTAAGGTGTGTATATAACCAATAAGTTGTGTTTAGGACCAATGATGGCCCAATAATGTGTGTTTAGTTGGGACTAATGAGTCCCACTAAGGTGTGTATATAACCAATAAGTTGTGTTTAGGACCAATGATGGCCTAATAAGGTGTCTTTAGTAGGGCAATGAGGGTCGGTTGGGACCAATAAGTCCTAGTAAGGTGTGTCTTATATAACCAATAAGTTGTGTTTAGGACCAATGATGGCCCAATAATGTGTGTTTAAGGGCAATGAGGGTCCATTGGGACCAATGAGTCCCAATAAAGTGTGTATATAACCAATAAGTTGTGTTTACGACCAATTATGGCCCAAAAAGGTGTGTTTAGTTGGGACCAAAGAGTCCCACTAATGTGTGTATATGACCAATACGTTGTGTTTAGGACCAATGATGGCACAATAAAGTGGGTTTAGGGACCAATGATGGCCCAATAAGGTGTGTTTAGTAGGGCAATGAGGGTCGGTTAGAACCAATAAGTCCTAGTAAGGTGTGTATATAACCAATAAGTTGTGTTTAGGACCAATGATGGCCCAATAATGTGTGTTTAGTTGGGACTAATGGGTCCCACTAAGGTGTGTATATAACAAATAAGTTGTGTTTAGGACCAATGATGGCCCTATAAGGAGTGTTTAGTAGGGCAATGAGGGCCGGTTGGGACCAATAAGTCCTAGTAAGGTGTGTCTTATATAACCAATAAGTTGTGTTTAGGACCAATGATGGCCCAATAATGTGTGTTTAAGGGCAATGAGGGTCAGTTGGGACCAATGAGTCCCAATAAAGTGTGTATATAACCAATAAGTTGTGTTTACGACCAATTATGGCCAAAAAAGGTGTGTTTAGTTGGGACCAGTGAGTCCCACTAATGTGTGTATATGACCAATACGTTGTGTTTAGGACCAATGATGGCACAATAAAGTGGGTTTAGGGACAATGAGGGTTAGTTGGCACCAATGAGTCCTAATAAGGTGTTTATATAACCAATAAGTTGTGTTTACGACCAATTATGGCCCTATATGGTGTGTTTAGTTGGGACTAATGAGTCCCAATAAGGTGTGAATATAACCAATAAGTTATGTTTAGGACCAATGATGGCCCAGTAAGGTGTGTTTAGTAAGGCAATGAGGGTCGGTTAGGACCAATAAGTCCTAGTTAGGTGTGTATATAACCAATAAGTATTGTTTAGGACCAATGATGGCCCAATAATGTGTGTTTAGTTGGGACTAATGAGTCCCACTAAGGTGTGTATATAACCAATAAGTTATGTTTAGGACCAATGATGGCCTAATAAGGTGTGTTTAGTAGGGCAATGAGGGTCGGTTAGGACCAATAATTCCTAGTAAGGTGTGTATATAATCAATAAGTTGTGTTTAGGACCAATGATGGCCCAATAATGTGTGTTTAGTTGGGACTAATGAGTCCCATTAAGGTGTGTATATAACCAGTAAGTTGTGTTTAGGACCAATGATGGCCTAATAAGGTGTCTTTAGTAGGGCAATGAGGGTCGGTTGGGACCAATAAGTCCCAGTAAGGTGTGTCTTATATAACCAATAAGTTGTGTTTAGGACCAATGATGGCCCAATAATGTGTGTTTAAGGGCAATGAGGGTCCGTTGGGACCAATGAGTCCCAATAAAGTGTGTATATAACCAATAAGTTGTGTTTACGACCAATTATGGCCCAAAAAGGTGTGTTTAGTTGGGACCAAAGAGTCCCACTAATGTGTGTATATGACCAATACGTTGTGTTTAGGACCAATGATGGCACAATAAAGTGGGTTTAGGGACCAATGATGGCCCAATAAGGTGTGTTTAGTAGGGCAATGAGGGTCGGTTAGAACCAATAAGTCCTAGTAAGGTGTGTATATAACCAATAAGTTGTGTTTAGGACCAATGATGGCCCAATAATGTGTGTTTAGTTGGGACTAATGAGTCCCACTAAGGTGTGTATATAACAAATAAGTTGTGTTTAGGACCAATGATGGCCCTATAAGGAGTGTTTAGTAGGGCAATGAGGGCCGGTTGGGACCAATAAGTCCTAGTAAGGTGTGTCTTATATAACCAATAAGTTGTGTTTAGGACCAATGATGGCCCAATAATGTGTGTTTAAGGGCAATGAGGGTCAGTTGGGACCAATGAGTCCCAATAAAGTGTGTATATAACCAATAAGTTGTGTTTACGACCAATTATGGCCCAAAAAGGTGTGTTTAGTTGGGACTAATGAGTCCCACTAATGTGTGTATATGACCAATACGTTGGGTTTAGGACCAATGATGGCACAATAAAGTGGGTTTAGGGACCAATGATGGCCCAATAAGGTGTGTTTAGTAGGGCAATGAGGGTCGGTTAGAACCAATAAGTCCTAGTAAGGTGTGTATATAACCAATAAGTTGTGTTTAGGACCAATGATAGCCCAATAATGTGTGTTTAGTTGGGACTAATGAGTCCCACTAACGTGTGTATAAAACCAATAAGTTGTGTTTAGGACCAACGACGGCCTAATAAGGTGTCTTTAGTAGGGCAGTGAGGGTTGGTTGGGACCAATAAGTCCTAGCAAGGTGTGTCTTATATAACCAATAAGTTATGTTTAGGACCAATGATGGCCCAATAATGTGTGTTTAAGGGCAATGAGGGTCTGTTGGGACCAATGAGTCCCAATAAAGTGTGTATATAACTAATAAGTTGTGTTTACGACCAATTATGGCCCAAAAAGGTGTGTTTAGTTAGGACCAGTGAGTCCCACTAATGTGTGTATATGACCAATACGTTGTGTTTAGGACCAATGATGGCACAATAAAGTGGGTTTAAGGGCAATGAGGGTCAGTTGGAACCAATGAGTCCCCATAAAGTGTGTATATAACCAATAAGTTGTGTTTACGACCAATTATGGCCCAATATGATGTGTTTAGTTGGGACTAATGAGTCCCACTAAGGAATGTATAAAACCAATAAATTATGTTTAGGACCAATGATGGCCCAATAAGGTGTGTTTAGTAGGGCAATGAGGGTCGGTTAGAAGCAATAAGTCCTAGTAAGGTGTGTATATAACCAATAAGTTGTGTTTAGGACCAATGATGGCCTAATAATGTGTGTTTAGTTGGGACTAATGAGTCCCACTAAGGTGTGCATATAACCAATAAGTTATGTTTAGGACCAATGATGGCCCAGTAATGTGTGTTTAGTAAGGCAATGAGGGTCGGTTAGGACCAATAAGTCCTAGTAAGGTGTGTATATAACCAATAAGTTGTGTTTAGGACCAATGATGGCCCAATAATGTGTGTTTAGTTGGGACTAATGAGTCACACTAAGGTGTGTATATAACCAATAAGTTATGTTTAGGACCAATGATGGCCTAATAAGGTGTGTTTAGTAGGGCAATGAGGGTCGGTTAGGACCAATAAGTCCTAGTAAGGTGTGTATATAACCAATAAGTTGTGTTTAGGACCAATGATGGCCCAATAATGTGTGTTTAGTTGGGACTAATGAGTCCCACTAAGGTGTGTATATAACCAATAAGTTGTGTTTAGGACCAATGATGGCCTAATAAGGTGTCTTTAGTAGGGCAATGAGGGTCGGTTGGGACCAATAAGTCCTAGTAAGGTGTGTCTTATATAACCAATAAGTTGTGTTTAGGACCAATGATGGCCCAATAATGTGTGTTTAAGGGCAATGAGGGTCCATTGGGACCAATGAGTCCCAATAAAGTGTGTATATAACCAATAAGTTGTGTTTACGACCAATTATGGCCCAAAAAGGTGTGTTTAGTTGGGACCAAAGAGTCCCACTAATGTGTGTATATGACCAATACGTTGTGTTTAGGACCAATGATGGCACAATAAAGTGGGTTTAGGGACCAATGATGGCCCAATAAGGTGTGTTTAGTAGGGCAATGAGGGTCGGTTAGAACCAATAAGTCCTAGTAAGGTGTGTATATAACCAATAAGTTGTGTTTAGGACCAATGATGGCCCAATAATGTGTGTTTAGTTGGGACTAATGAGTCCCACTAAGGTGTGTATATAACAAATAAGTTGTGTTTAGGACCAATGATGGCCCTATAAGGAGTGTTTAGTAGGGCAATGAGGGCCGGTTGGGACCAATAAGTCCTAGTAAGGTGTGTCTTATATAACCAATAAGTTGTGTTTAGGACCAATGATGGCCCAATAATGTGTGTTTAAGGGCAATGAGGGTCAGTTGGGACCAATGAGTCCCAATAAAGTGTGTATATAACCAATAAGTTGTGTTTACGACCAATTATGGCCAAAAAAGGTGTGTTTAGTTGGGACCAGTGAGTCCCACTAATGTGTGTATATGACCAATACGTTGTGTTTAGGACCAATGATGGCACAATAAAGTGGGTTTAGGGACAATGAGGGTTAGTTGGCACCAATGAGTCCTAATAAGGTGTTTATATAACCAATAAGTTGTGTTTACGACCAATTATGGCCCTATATGGTGTGTTTAGTTGGGACTAATGAGTCCCACTAAGGTGTGAATATAACCAATAAGTTATGTTTAGGACCAATGATGGCCCAGTAAGGTGTGTTTAGTAAGGCAATGAGGGTCGGTTAGGACCAATAAGTCCTAGTTAGGTGTGTATATAACCAATAAGTATTGTTTAGGACCAATGATGGCCCAATAATGTGTGTTTAGTTGGGACTAATGAGTCCCACTAAGGTGTGTATATAACCAATAAGTTATGTTTAGGACCAATGATGGCCTAATAAGGTGTGTTTAGTAGGGCAATGAGGGTCGGTTAGGACCAATAATTCCTAGTAAGGTGTGTATATAATCAATAAGTTGTGTTTAGGACCAATGATGGCCCAATAATGTGTGTTTAGTTGGGACTAATGAGTCCCATTAAGGTGTGTATATAACCAGTAAGTTGTGTTTAGGACCAATGATGGCCTAATAAGGTGTCTTTAGTAGGGCAATGAGGGTCGGTTGGGACCAATAAGTCCTAGTAAGGTGTGTCTTATATAACCAATAAGTTGTGTTTAGGACCAATGATGGCCCAATAATGTGTGTTTAAGGGCAATGAGGGTCCGTTGGGACCAATGAGTCCCAATAAAGTGTGTATATAACCAATAAGTTGTGTTTACGACCAATTATGGCCCAAAAAGGTGTGTTTAGTTGGGACCAAAGAGTCCCACTAATGTGTGTATATGACCAATACGTTGTGTTTAGGACCAATGATGGCACAATAAAGTGGGTTTAGGGACCAATGATGGCCCAATAAGGTGTGTTTAGTAGGGCAATGAGGGTCGGTTAGAACCAATAAGTCCTAGTAAGGTGTGTATATAACCAATAAGTTGTGTTTAGGACCAATGATGGCCCAATAATGTGTGTTTAGTTGGGACTAATGAGTCCCACTAAGGTGTGTATATAACAAATAAGTTGTGTTTAGGACCAATGATGGCCCTATAAGGAGTGTTTAGTAGGGCAATGAGGGCCGGTTGGGACCAATAAGTCCTAGTAAGGTGTGTCTTATATAACCAATAAGTTGTGTTTAGGACCAATGATGGCCCAATAATGTGTGTTTAAGGGCAATGAGGGTCAGTTGGGACCAATGAGTCCCAATAAAGTGTGTATATAACCAATAAGTTGTGTTTACGACCAATTATGGCCCAAAAAGGTGTGTTTAGTTGGGACTAATGAGTCCCACTAATGTGTGTATATGACCAATACGTTGGGTTTAGGACCAATGATGGCACAATAAAGTGGGTTTAGGGACCAATGATGGCCCAATAAGGTGTGTTTAGTAGGGCAATGAGGGTCGGTTAGAACCAATAAGTCCTAGTAAGGTGTGTATATAACCAATAAGTTGTGTTTAGGACCAATGATGGCCCAATAATGTGTGTTTAGTTGGGACTAATGAGTCCCACTAAGGTGTGTATATAACAAATAAGTTGTGTTTAGGACCAATGATGGCCCTATAAGGAGTGTTTAGTAGGGCAATGAGGGCCGGTTGGGACCAATAAGTCCTAGTAAGGTGTGTCTTATATAACCAATAAGTTGTGTTTAGGACCAATGATGGCCCAATAATGTGTGTTTAAGGGCAATGAGGGTCAGTTGGGACCAATGAGTCCCAATAAAGTGTGTATATAACCAATAAGTTGTGTTTACGACCAATTATGGCCAAAAAAGGTGTGTTTAGTTGGGACCAGTGAGTCCCACTAATGTGTGTATATGACCAATACGTTGTGTTTAGGACCAATGATGGCACAATAAAGTGGGTTTAGGGACAATGAGGGTTAGTTGGCACCAATGAGTCCTAATAAGGTGTTTATATAACCAATAAGTTGTGTTTACGACCAATTATGGCCCTATATGGTGTGTTTAGTTGGGACTAATGAGTCCCACTAAGGTGTGAATATAACCAATAAGTTATGTTTAGGACCAATGATGGCCCAGTAAGGTGTGTTTAGTAAGGCAATGAGGGTCGGTTAGGACCAATAAGTCCTAGTTAGGTGTGTATATAACCAATAAGTATTGTTTAGGACCAATGATGGCCCAATAATGTGTGTTTAGTTGGGACTAATGAGTCCCACTAAGGTGTGTATATAACCAATAAGTTATGTTTAGGACCAATGATGGCCTAATAAGGTGTGTTTAGTAGGGCAATGAGGGTCGGTTAGGACCAATAATTCCTAGTAAGGTGTGTATATAATCAATAAGTTGTGTTTAGGACCAATGATGGCCCAATAATGTGTGTTTAGTTGGGACTAATGAGTCCCATTAAGGTGTGTATATAACCAGTAAGTTGTGTTTAGGACCAATGATGGCCTAATAAGGTGTCTTTAGTAGGGCAATGAGGGTCGGTTGGGACCAATAAGTCCTAGTAAGGTGTGTCTTATATAACCAATAAGTTGTGTTTAGGACCAATGATGGCCCAATAATGTGTGTTTAAGGGCAATGAGGGTCCGTTGGGACCAATGAGTCCCAATAAAGTGTGTATATAACCAATAAGTTGTGTTTACGACCAATTATGGCCCAAAAAGGTGTGTTTAGTTGGGACCAAAGAGTCCCACTAATGTGTGTATATGACCAATACGTTGTGTTTAGGACCAATGATGGCACAATAAAGTGGGTTTAGGGACCAATGATGGCCCAATAAGGTGTGTTTAGTAGTGCAATGAGGGTCGGTTAGAACCAATAAGTCCTAGTAAGGTGTGTATATAACCAATAAGTTGTGTTTAGGACCAATGATGGCCCAATAATGTGTGTTTAGTTGGGACTAATGAGTCCCACTAAGGTGTGTATATAACAAATAAGTTGTGTTTAGGACCAATGATGGCCCTATAAGGAGTGTTTAGTAGGGCAATGAGGGCCGGTTGGGACCAATAAGTCCTAGTAAGGTGTGTCTTATATAACCAATAAGTTGTGTTTAGGACCAATGATGGCCCAATAATGTGTGTTTAAGGGCAATGAGGGTCAGTTGGGACCAATGAGTCCCAATAAAGTGTGTATATAACCAATAAGTTGTGTTTACGACCAATTATGGCCCAAAAAGGTGTGTTTAGTTGGGACTAATGAGTCCCACTAATGTGTGTATATGACCAATACGTTGGGTTTAGGACCAATGATGGCACAATAAAGTGGGTTTAGGGACCAATGATGGCCCAATAAGGTGTGTTTAGTAGGGCAATGAGGGTCGGTTAGAACCAATAAGTCCTAGTAAGGTGTGTATATAACCAATAAGTTGTGTTTAGGACCAATGATGGCCCAATAATGTGTGTTTAGTTGGGACTAATGAGTCCCACTAAGGTGTGTATATAACCAATAAGTTGTGTTTAGGACCAATGATGGCCCTATAAGGAGTGTTTAGTAGGGCAATGAGGGCCGGTTGGGACCAATAAGTCCTAGTAAGGTGTGTCTTATATAACCAATAAGTTGTGTTTAGGACCAATGATGGCCCAATAATATGTGTTTAAGGGCAATGAGGGTCAGTTGGGACCAATGAGTCCCAATAAAGTGTATATATAACCAATAAGTTGTGTTTACGACCAATTATAGCCCAAAAAGGTGTGTTTAGTTTGGACCAATGAGTCCCACTAATGTGTGTATATGACCAATACGTTGGGTTTAGGACCAATGATGGCATAATAAAGTGGGTTTCTGGACCAATGATGGCCCAATAAGGTGTGTTTAGTAGGGAAATGAGGGTCGGTTAGAACCAATAAGTCCTAGTAAGGTGTGTATATAACCAATAAGTTGTGTTTAGGACCAATGATGGCCCAATAATGTGTGTTTAGTTAGGACTAATGAGTCCCACTAAGGTGTGTATATAACCAATAAGTTGTGTTTAGGACCAATGATGGCCCTATAAGGAGTGTTTAGTAGGGCAATGAAGGCCGGTTGGGACCAATAAGTCCTAGTAAGGTGTGTCTTATATAACCAATAAGTTGTGTTTAGGACCAATGATGGCCCAATAAATTGTGTTTAAGGGCAATGAGGGTCAGTTGGGACCAATGAGTCCCAATAAAGTGTGTATATAACCAATAAGTTGTGTTTACGACCAATTATGGCCCAAAAAGGTGTGTTTAGTTGGGACCAATGAGTCCCACTAATGTGTGTATATGACCAATACGTTGGGTTTAGGACCAATGATGGCACAATAAAGTGGGTTTCTGGACCAATGATGGCCCAATAAGGTGTGTTTAGTAGGGCAATGAGGGTCGGTTAGAACCAATAAGTCTTAGTAAGGTGTGTATATAACCAATAAGTTGTGTTTAGGACCAATGATGGCCCAATAATGTGTGTTTAGTTGGGACTAATGAGTCCCACTAAGGTGTGCATATAACCAATAAGTTGTGTTTAGGACCAATGATGGCCTTATAAGGAGTGTTTAGTAGGGCAATGAGGGTCGGTTGGGACCAATAAGTCCTAGTAAGGTGTGTCTTATATAACCAATAAGTTGTGTTTAGGACCAATGATGGCCCAAAAATGTGTGTTTAAGGGCAATGAGGGTCAATTGGGACCAATGATGGCCCAATAATGTGTGTTTAAGGGCAATGAGGGTCAGTTGGGACCAATGAGTCCCAATAAAGTGTGTATATAACCAATAAGTTGTGTTTACGACCAATTATGGCCAAAAAGGTGTGTTTAGTTGGGACCAGTGAGTCCCACTAATGTGTGTGTATGACCAATACGTTGTGTTTAGGACCAATGATGGCACAATAAAGTGGGTTTAGGGACAATGAGGGTTAGTTGGCACCAATGAGTCCTAATAAGGTGTTTATATAACCAATAAGTTGTCTTTACGACCAATTATGGCCCAATATGGTGTGTTTAGTTGGGACTAATGAGTCCCACTAAGGTGTGTATATAACCAATAAATTATGTTTAGGACCAATGATGGCCCAATAAGGTGTCTTTAGTAGGGAAATGAGGGTCGGTTAGAACCAATAAGTCCTAGTAAGGTGAGTATATAACCAATAAGTTGTGTTTAGGACCAATGATAGCCCAATAATGTGTGTTTAGTTGGGACTAATGAGTCCCACTAACGTGTGTATATAACCAATAAGTTGTGTTTAGGACCAACGATGGCCTAATAAGGTGTCTTTAGTAGGGCAATGAGGGTCGGTTGGGACCAATAAGTCCTAGCAAGGTGTGTCTTATATAACCAATAAGTTGTGTTTAGGACCAATGATGGCCCAATAATGTGTGTTTAAGGGCAATGAGGGTCCGTTGGGACCAATGAGTCCCAATAAAGTGTGTATATAACCAATAAGTTGTGTTTACGACCAATTATGGCCCAAAAAGGTGTGTTTAGTTGGGACCAATGTGTCCCACTAATGTGTGTATATGACCAATACGTTGTGTTTAGGACCAATGATGGCACAATAAAGTGGGTTTAGGGACAATCAGGGTTAGTTGGCACCAATGAGTCCTAATAAGGTGTTTATATAACCAATAAGTTGTGTTTACGAGCAATTATGGCCCAATATGGTGTGTTTAGTTGGGACTAATGAGTCCCACTAAGGTGTGAATATAACAAATAAGTTATGTTTAGGACCAATGATGGCCCAGTAAGGTGTGTTTAGTAAGGCAATGAGGGTCGGTTAGGACCAATAAGTCCTAGTAAGGTGTGTATATAACCAATAAGTTGTGTTTAGGACTAATGATGGCCCAATAATGTGTGTTTAGTTGGGACTAATGAGTCCCACTAAGGTGTGTATATAACCAATAAGTTATGTTTAGGACCAATGATGGCCCAATAAGGTGTGTTTAGTAGGGCAATGAGGGTCGGTTAGGACCAATAAGTCCTAGTAAGGTGTGTATATAACCAATAAGTTGTGTTTAGGACCAATGATGGCCCATGAATGTGTTTTTAGTTGGGACTAATGAGTCCCACTAAGGTGTGTATATAACCAGTAAGTTGTGTTTAGGACCAATGATGGCCCGATAAGGAGTGTTTAGTAGGGCAATGAGGGCCGGTTGGGACCAATAAGTCCTAGTAAGGTGTGTCTTATATAACCAATAAGTTGTGTTTAGGACCAATGATGGCCAAATAATGTGTGTTTAAGGGCAATGAGGGTCCGTTGGGACCAATGAGTCCCAATAAACTGTGTATATAACCAATAAGTTGTGTTTACGACCAATTATGGCCCAAAAAGGTGTGTTTAGTTGGGACCAATGAGTCCCACTAATGTGTGTATATGACTAATACGTTGTGTTTAGGACCAATGATGGCACAATAAAGTGGGTTTAGGGACCAATGATGGCCCAATATGGTGTGTTTAGTAGGGCAATGAGGGTCGGTTAGAACCAATAAGTCCTAGTAAGGTGTGTATATAACCAATAAGTTGTGTTTAGGACCAATGATGGCCCAATAATGTGTGTTTAGTTGGGACTAATGAGTCCCACTAAGGTGTGTATATAACCAATAAGTTGTTTTTAGGACCAATGATGGCCCTATAAGGAGTGTTTAGTAGGGCAATGAGGGCCGGTTGGGACCAATAAGTCCTAGTAAGGTGTGTCTTATATAACCAATAAGTTGTGTTTAGGACCAATGATGGCCCAAAAATGTGTGTTTAAGGGCAATGAGGGTCAGTTGGGACCAATGATGGCCCAATAATGTGTGTTTAAGGGCAATGAGGGTCAGTTGGGACCAATGAGTCCCAATAAAGTGTGTATATAACCAATAAGTTGTGTTTACGACCAATTATGGCCCAATAAGGTGTGTTTAGTTGGGACCAATGAGTCCCACTAATGTGTGCATATAACCAATACGTTGTGTTTAGGACCAATTATGGCACAATAAAGTGGGTTTAGGGACAATGAGGGTTAGTTGGCACTAATGAGTCCTAATAAGGTGTTTATATAACCAATAAGTTGTGTTTACGACCAATTATGGCCCAATATGATGTGTTTAGTTGGGACTAATGAGTCCCACTAAGGTGTGTATATAACCAATAAATTATGTTTAGGACTAATGATGGCCCAATAAGGTGTCTTTAGTAGGGAAATGAGGGTCGGTTAGAACCAATAAGTCCTAGTAAGGTGTGTATATAACCAATAAGTTGTGTTTAGGACCAATGATAGCCCAATAATGTGTGTTTAGTTGGGACTAATGAGTCCCACTAACGTGTGTATATAACCAATAAGTTGTGTTTAGGACCAACGATGGCCTAATAAGGTGTCTTTAGTAGGGCAATGAGGGTCGGTTGGGACCAATAAGTCCTAGCAAGGTGTGTCTTATATAACCAATAAGTTGTGTTTAGGACCAATGATGGCCCAATAATGTGTGTTTAAGGGC
>JBCNJP010010843.1:0-19881 GCA_039602395.1 Deinandra increscens subsp. villosa
AATCCAATTAAGTCCGTAGCGTCTACCAATTTCGCCATATCCCCCTTTTTGAGATGAAAATCTCATTGCGATCTCGTTACCTTTTTTCTTTCATTTATACCGGAACCATTTAATTCATTATATAGATGCCGATGCCGATTCCTGTCTCGAAAAAGTGTTTTCTCCTCTTTGTCTTTGATTTCTTTTGTCTATCTTCTTTCATCTTCTATAGGAGGCGCATATTCGATCCAATCAAAAACAATTTTATTTTATCATTTCTGTATCCGCAATTCAATATAGGTGTATACATACCCTATAAATCTGTCTCTCTTCCACAGATTTTCCCCTTCAATTTCGAATACTTGAACGATCGATTCTTTTTTTTTTTTATGAAAAAAAATATTGAATATTTAATCGTGATAAATTAATCGTGATAAAAAAAAATGAAAATGATATATCGCTAGATGAATCGTTATGTTCTATAATATTTAACAGTTATTTGTCTATTCTTTAATATATTAATATTAATTAATTAATTATGAATAATATGAATAATATGAATAGGCAAGAATTCAAATAGTTAATAGCAAAGATTCTAAGAGTTTATTGAATTCCTATACATGTTGAATTTATGTTATGTGAGCCTGCTTAGCTCAGAGGTTAGAGCATCGCATTTGTAATGCGATGGTCATCGGTTCGATTCCGATAGTCGGCTTTTCTCTATTTATTTTATTCGATGTTTTACATGATTGATAATGCATCTTTGAAATAAAAGAATATTGAAAAAAAAAAGTGTCTTCCTCTTTTCGCAAAAGCTCTTGATTTATTATGTTATAGGAATATTCAAGTATCTCACGAAAAGAATACTTTTCTTTTTCTATATATAGAATAGAAAGATCTGTATATTTATCCAACTCATCTGATTATTCTTTAATAGAATAATACTTCAGTAATTTTGGCTTTATTTAGAATTTAGTTCATTTTTAGTTTAGGTTTATTCTGTAGAATGAAATTTCATCAATAAGAATTAATAATTAAATAGAAATAAGAAGAAGGAGTATTTATGTCGCGTTACCGAGGTCCTCGTTTCAAAAAAATACGTCGCCTGGGGGCATTACCAGGGCTAACTAATAAAAGGCCCAGAGCTGGAAGTGATCTTAGAAACCAATCGCGTTCCGGGAAAAAATCCCAATATCGTATTCGCCTAGAAGAAAAACAAAAATTGCGCTTTCATTATGGTCTTACAGAACGACAATTACTTAAATACGTTCGTATCGCCGGAAAGGCAAAGGGGTCAACAGGTCAGGTTTTACTACAATTACTTGAAATGCGCCTGGATAACATCCTTTTTCGGTTGGGTATGGCTCCGACTATTCCGGGAGCTCGCCAATTAGTTAACCATAGACATATTTTAGTCAATGGTCGTATAGTAGATATACCAAGTTATCGCTGCAAACCACGAGATACTATTGCGGCTAGGGATGAACAAAAATCTAGAGCTCTAATTCAAAATTCTCTCGATTCATCCCCTCATGAGGAATTGCCAAACCATTTAACTCTTCAACCATTCCAATATAAAGGATTAGTCAATCAAATAATAGATAGTAAATGGGTCGGCGTGAAAATCAATGAATTGCTAGCATTGATGGTTTGGTCGACAGTGTTCAATCGGCTTTTGTTGGTGGTAGACAAATTCTGGATGGTCCTTTGGCTCTTAATGAGGTTGTGCGCTGGGCTAAGTCTAAGAAGAGGAAACTTTTGCTTTTTAAAGTTGATTTTGCTAAGGCGTATGATACCCTCAGTTGGATGTATCTGATTGCTTTGATGGAGAAGATGGGTTTTGGTTCTAATTGGTGTGAGATGATTAATGCTTGCCTCAAGTCCGCTACGTCCTCGGTTCTCATCAATGGTAGTCCTACTAAAGAATTTACCATTGAACGTGGTCTTAGACAAGGTGATCCGATGGCTCCTTTTCTTTTCATCCTTGCTATGGAAGGTCTTAATGCTATCATCAATCGGGAAGTGTTAGGAGGTAATTACAAACCTTTTCTTGTCGGTAAGGAAAGAGTTCCTATATCTCACCTTTTTTATGCTGACGATGTGATTTTTGTGGGAGAATGGTCGCGTAGTAATTTGGAGACTATTTACCGGATCTTGGAGGAATTTTTTGGTGGTTCGGGGCTGCGGTTGAATAATACTAAGTCGAATCTTTTTGGGGTTGGTGTTGATAGTTCGGTGGTGGACTCTTTTGCTCATACTTACGGGTTCAAAGTCGGATCTCTTCCTTTTACCTATTTGGGTATTCCGGTTGGGGACAACATGAATTCTATTAAGGCTTGGGATCCTATCATCAACAAATTCCGGTCACGCTTAGCTCAATGGAAAGCAAACCTTCTTTCTATAGGGGGTCGCTTGACATTGATCTCCTCGGTATTAAGCTCTCTTCCTAACTATTTCCTTTCTTTATTTCGGGTTCCTATTGGGGTTCGGGACATTCTTGAGGGTATTCGGGCTAAATTTTTTTGGGGTGGGAATGAAAGCTCTCGTAAAATATATTGGGTTAAATGGAATGATGTTCTTGTTGAAAGGGATAGGGGCGGGTTGGGCATTGGAAGTATAGAGTCCCTCAACCGGGCTCTATTACTCAAATGGAAATGGCGGTTTTTATCAAAAAGCAATCTTTTTTGGGTCAAAGTGGTCAAATCTATTTACAAAGGGAGAGGCGAAGATTCGGTTTTGGAAGCTTCAAAAGGCAATGGTGTTTGGAATCGTATTTGTCATAATTTTGGCAATCTTCATTCGACAAACATTATTCCTTCAACGGCCTTTGTTAGAAAAGTTGGTTGCGGTTCGAACACTTCTTTTTGGAAAGATATTTGGTTAGGTGATACTTCTTTTGAGGTCCGATTTCCTAGACTTTATGCTCTCGAAACAAATAAGGAGTGTAAGGTCTCGGATAGGATCTTGGAAGATTCTCGGGTCTGGAAATGGAGAAGAAATCTTCGTGGTGGCATTGAAGAGGTACAATTGAATCATTTGGAGGCTTTGTTGGACGGGTTCGCGGCGACTTCGGGTATGGATATTTGGGGTTGGGATCTTCATGGTAACAGTTTTTTTGAAGTTAAGCATGTGCGCAAAATTATTGAAAGGGCAAGTCTTCCCGGTAATAATACTAAAACTTCTTGGAATAAAGCGGTTCCTAAGAAAGTTAATGTTTTTATTTGGAGACTCCTTCTTGATCGGCTTCCGGTTCGGGTAAAACTTTTAGAGAAAAATATTAATTTGTCCGATTTTGGTTGCTTGTTTTGTGGCGAGAGGCTTGAAGACTTGGCTCATATATTCGGCTCTTGTTCGAGATTTAGAGACACTTGGGATAGAGTTCGTGATTGGCTCGGCATTGATGCACCTATTTCTGGCGGCCCTAGAGTGATTTTCGATTGGATTGAAGGTTCGGCTTTTAACGGCATCCGTAAACGTATTATTGATGGCGTGTGCAGGATTATGTTTTGGCTCATTTGGAAGACTAGGAACGAGATTCTTCATCACAGGAACGATCTTACTCCGACTCCCATTTTTGAGTCGGTTGTTCATTTTTCCTATCTGTTTATGCATTCTAGAGATAAAAAACTTTGTTTATCTAGATGTAATTGGCTAGATAATCCTTTGTTGTACATTTAACTTCCTTGTATTGTCCTGTTTGGTTAGGTTTTTCTAACCAGCAGGCGTTTGCTTTTGTTCTATATATTCTTTGCTGTTCAAAAAAAAAAAAAAAAAGCTATTAAGGTATAATGAGTTAACCAACGTTGATTGTCAATTACTATCTGATGTCAGGCGGTGACAACCTTGCTTTATGGTCGTTCTTTCCGTGTTTACTTTAGTAGGATTTGACCTACACGCTTTACTCTGAATATGTAACTATCAGTTTTGGAGACTTCTTATGCTCTGTATTTAGGCTTTTTGGGATATTTATCGAACTCTCATGTTTTTGTTGCGACCTTGGCAAATGAACTAATACCTGCTTAGCGTTAACAACTAAGGCAAGATCTGATTCATAGTTACTGAGTCATTGCCAAGGTGTAACTTTGCAAGGTTTGCAGACTTGCTTCCGTGTTTTGCACTACATAAGGCATTTCTGAGTATTGGGTTTATGCTGGGTTGCTTAGGCCTAGATTGTGGACTTGTGTCCAGAGTCATTCAATATTTGCCCTACGTCATCATTAGTGGTGCTTATTCATCAATGTGATTGGCCCATTTGGATGTATTTATTTTTAGAATAGCTAGAAGTCAGTGTTTATTTTATCGAATCAAAATGTTTGTTTTGATAATTACTCGTTTATGGATATTTTATTTAATAAACATTAAGTTATTTAAATTCACCTTCAAATACGAAATTGAATACTTAGACAATTCAACTTGTTATAATGTAAGAAAACAATATCTAAATCAAAGGAAAACACTTTGGTTACCAAATTGGTATGTTGTTTGAAAAGGTACGTGTGATTGATTATATAATTTACATATTTAGAAGGCGTAGAATAATTTATGCTTAATTTGTATGCAACTTCCCTTTCAATGCACAAGTAGATGAGAAGGAAAGTAAGCTTCATGTGCTTTCCAAAAATATAGGTAAGCTTCATGTCTTTTGACATACATGGTACAAGAGGTTAGTGCACAATATTATTCACTTTTAAACTAAAATATATAGTGTTATAACTCATATTAAACATGGTTTTAGCTAAGACCAGAGACGTTACCTAATATACTTAATCATCACTTTATTTTCATCTAGATCGGATTCGTAAGGAATTACATAAAATATCATATGTTCCGGTCAAAATGATTTTGTAATTGCTCATAATTCACCCATGATTACAAAAGCACTGACCATTTGATAAATAATTAAAGAGTGAATTATTATTTTAGACCGTAAAGAGTTTATCCATTTAACCCATGTTTACAAAGGGATCTTTTTACATATTAATTCTCAGGTTTTTATTATTTAGTGCAACTATTTTGGCCTCTTCCTCTAACAATATTAAAGGTTTTTCTGTTAAATGGCATCTTGTGTCTCTTATGTGATGCGCATTCAGTTTCTGCATATTGGACTTGGTTTCTGCAGGGTTGAAAATTCTACTCAAGGATGGAAAGGGAAGGAAAGTTAGGTTATTTTTTATTGTTTTTTCTTTCCTACCGATTTGGAAAGAAATGAATCACTCACATTCTCTTTCTTTTTCTTTCTTTCCGTTATATTCCCGAGTTTACTTGAGGAATGAAAAGAAAAAGAGTAAGTGACGGAGAGAAAAGAAAAGAATAGAAAGGAAAGTAGATAATGGGATTTAATGTTCCCGAGTTCGAAGGAAAGGAAAGGAAAGTAATTTTTTGTGCTCTCAGGTTAAAAGTTGGGGAAAACAAAAAAATCAATTTACTATTATACCCTTATTTAATATTTTGAACAAATCAAGTTGGGGATAATTTGGTAATTGTCAAACAATTAAATTTTAATTAACTTACTTTCTCTCTAAATCCTTAGGATTTAGAAGAAAAAAAAATGACACCAATTTCCCCTCCGCTCCCCTTCCTTCCTCTCCACTTCCTTTCAAAAAAAAAAACTAAAGAACAAAACTTTTTTTATATTTCCTTCTAATTCCTTTCACTTCCTTCGTGAAATGAGACTCGAGAACAAAGCGTTTATTTCATTTCTCTTTCTTTCCCTCTTTAAGTAAACTCGGGAAGTTTGGAAACACCCCCTTGCGTGAGAGGTTTCTGTGAATGGGCTTAAGTGTTTAAACAAATTTCACATTCACATGATTATGAACCAACGAGGAGTACCTCTGCCCCAACTCAAGAAAACCAACTATCCGAACGAAAAGGCATAGCAAAATGACACCGCATAATTCCCACATCAACTGGCGCCCGTTAACTCTAGTATAGTTTTATAAAACAAGTCATTACAAAATTGTTTAAGTTGGTCTCTCTACCAATAATCACCACACGAACACAAACCCTCTTTGAAATGATGAAACCGGTTCACATCTCTAACCACAATCTCCCGCCCATAAATCTTCGAAACAAACTTCATCACCTTATGACAATCCCCACAAATCCTAAGGTTCTTCGTCACCCGAATAATCGCTCCCGAGCTCGTGCTAAGGATCCCGAAAGCCACCGCCAACTTCTCGCTATGACTACCGAGGCTTTGCTCCCGCTCCTCGTCACTAACATCATGTAACGCAAACGTTGTTTCCGCTACATAACCGAACACTTTCATCTTCTCCGGTAACGCCTCCAAAAACTCGTAAATTTCACCTGACATCGGGTGAGATTTATCGCCTCCGAGAAACGTATGTAACTTGCCGTTTACGTCGATCCAACTGCAACCCGGGTTCTTCTTTACGCCTCGGGTTTTTAACAGATTTCTTAGATTATTCACTTCGATCCACATCCCGGCTTCGGCATACATATTCGAAAGAACGACATAGTTCCCGCTGTTCTCGGGCTCTAAAACAAACAGCTTTTTAGCCGATATTTCAGCGATCTCGAGATTTCTATGGGTTTTGCTGGCGGATAACAACGCGCCCCATATGCTCGCTCCTGGTGGCATTGGCATCTTTGAAGCGAGTTCATACGCTTCGTTTAACCTCCCGCCTCGCCCCAAAAGATCAACGACACACGCGTAATGTTCTTGTGTCGGCTCGATGTTGTATTTCGTTTTTATCGAGTTGAAATAGTTTAAACCGGTATCAACCAGACCCGAATGGCTGCACCCTGATAACAACCCGGTGAATGTGATTGCATCCGGTTGAACCCCGGCTCGGATCATGTCATCGAAAGTTGCGACTGATTTGATCCCGTGCCCGTGAGACGCGTACACACTGATCATCGTGTTCCACGAGACCAGGTTTCTTTTATAACGAGGGATTTTTTCGAAACAAATTTGCGCATCTGAGAGCGATCCACATTTGGCATACATAGCAGCGAGCGCGGTTTGCACGGATACGTTAACGTTAAGCCCGATGCTAGTGGCATAGGTGTGAATCTCTCGGCCTCGTTCAAGGTCGGAAAACTGCGCACAGGCTGGGAGGATGCTCATTATTGTCACCCAATTCGGTTTCACATTCGACGAATCATTTGTCATTTCATCAAACAACTTGAATGCATGATTCGCAAAACCATTTTGCGTGTACCCTGAGATCATCGCCGTCCACGAGACAATATTCCTGTTCGACATTTGCGAGAACAAATCTTCAGCAACCTGAACCAAACCATTTTTCATATACCCGGCAATCAAAGCGTTCCAAGACGAAACATCTCTCACAGGCATTTCATCGAACAGTTTGCGAGCATCACCAAACTCACCACATTTCACATAGAAATCGATCACAGACGTCCCCACGTAGAAATCAAACTCCAACCCACTTCGCAAACCCTTCCCATGGACACATTTCCCCACCCTAACATCACCCAAATCGGCGCAACTCTTTAACACAAACGGAAACGTGAAGTAATCGCCACGAACACCACCGGAATCCATTTCCTTGAACACAGTAACACATCGTTCCGAAAGACCGTAAAGAGAGCACGCTCTGATAATCGAATTGTACAAAAGGGTGGATGCGTTTTGACGAATGCGATCGAATAACAGAATAGCGGAATCGATATCACCTGAGCTAGCGTACATTGCAACCATCTTGGCGCCGAGGAAAGAGTGGGGAACGAGTCCTCGAAGAATCAAATGGGCGTGGGTTTGTTGGCCTAATTTGAGGAGGTTTAAGCCAGTCAAGAACTGGAAAATGGGTGCGTATGATAATGATGACGGTGAGGGGGTTGATTGAAAACGAAGTGGGTGTAAAAGTGCCATCAGTACTGAGTTTTGAGAGGTTAAATTCCTCCATTTCATTGAGAAAAAGTGTTAATTTCTCAAAATCCAAACAGCAAAAACCGGAAAGGGTACTGAAAGAAGTGATGCAAAGCAAAAAGAATGAATGAGAACTTGAGTGTAAATGGGGAGAAACGATAAAAAAGCTGAAAAAGAGAAGCCGCGAAAAGGTAAGGAAGAACAAGTTGCGCATCCGGGGAATCGAACCCCGGTCAGTACCGTGGGAGGGTACTATGATACCACTACACTAGATGCGCTTATTGAACTTTAAGTCTAACGATATAATTTATAAAGTAAGTAGATAATGCACCCGTGTGTATTACATGATGGGCGTGTAATCATTTTACTTTGCCACTTTTACACCTCGCCTTCTTTTATTCTTATGACATTTGCCAATGATCGGTGTGTTGAGCGACACCTGAGATAACATTTACCTATTTTTCCTTGTTCGTTACATAAATTTTCTTTGTTACTTGACTATGAGCAATTTAGGTTTAGTGTACGTACATATTTTCTGCTAGCTTAGCCATTGGTAAAGTTGTCTTTTTTTCGTTACTCCTTTATTGATTTAATGAGATAGCCAGGTCTATAAGGAATAACGTCATGTGACAATTAAAGAAATAGTTGTCGGTGCAGGAAAATAAACATAGTCACATTTCTTATGTTTTGTTGCTCACTTTGTTTAGTAAGAGTGCAAAGTTTAGCAGGTTGTCTGGTTTATATGAAAATTGCATAGGTTAAATGATATATCCTCTGTTAAGTTGTTTAGATATCAATGTTTAGAAATTTGCAAAGGTCCGGTTAACCGCTAGCTAAAGGATAGGCACGAACCAGGCATCCATGCTCACGTCGACACTCTATTACACAAGTACAAATTGTTGATCAATTCAACGAGATGGTTACCATCCCGCGCGTTGCTGCGGGGTTGAATTTTTTACTGAACAAAAGTCAAAAAATTAAGTGGTATAAAATATAAAAGTCAGAAAGTCTCGTGGTGAAAGTATTAAACTACAATGAAAGTTAAAAAGTTAAGGGGTATAAACGTAAAAGTCTAAAAGTCTCGTGGTGCGCGGCATTGAATTTGTATGCTCAACGAAAGTTAAAAAGTTAAGGGGTATAAAACGTAAAAGTCTAAAAGTCTCGTGATGAAAATATAAAACTATAAAAGTATACTAAAAACGAAAGTAGAAAACTTAAAAGTTTCGTGGTTAAAGTAAAAGACAATAAAACTTAAAACAAAAAAAAAAACTTTAAAAGTTAGAGAGTTAAAAAGTTAAGGGGTATAAAACGTAAAAGTCTAAAAGTATTGTGATAAAAGTATACTAAAAACAAAAATAAAAAGTTAAAAGTTTTGTGGCCAAAGTAGAAGAAAAAAAACTTAAAAAAAAAGAAAAAGACTTCGACGAAGTATCAAACTATGAAAAAGTCATCGTCAAAGTCAAAAACTTTAAAAGTAAACTAAAAAATGAAATTAGCGAATAAAAAATGAAAGTTAAAAAGTTAAGGGGTATTAAACGTAAAAGTCTAAAAGTCTCGTGATGAAAGTATAAAATATAGAAGTAAAGTAAAAACGAAAGTAGAAAAGTTTAAAGTTTCGTGGCGAAAGTAGAAGAAAACAGAACTTAAAACAAAACCAAAAAAAACTTTAAAATTAGAGGGTATAAAACGTAAAAGTATGAAACATATGTGACCAAACTATGAAAACCTAAAGTTTACTCTTGTATTAAAAAAAGAAAAAACAAATTGTAAAAGTTTAGGGGTAGAAAGCGTCAAAACACCAAAGTCACATGGTTAAACTATGAGAAACAAAAGGTTCACTATTCACCTATTAATTTTCATTGTTATATATATAATCAATTAAGTTATGCACTAATACATGTAAGGTGAAGACATGCCAGTAAGGATTGAGATTATAGATGACGATGATGATCTCATAGTCATGATATTCCTCTACCTTTTAGATATCTTCTATTATAGTGGACTTTTTTCTCCAAAAAGGTGTAGGTGCAAATTTTATTTACCAAATGGGTAGTTTGGAAAGTATTTATTAAAATGGGTGTTTTTAGAACATTTTTTCTCACTCTTAGGGGCTGTTTGATAATCTATTACTAGGTCCAGTAAGAGCTGACCTATGACCCGGTAAATGGTCCACTCGTTTGATATCGTTGAAAACAAGCTCTGACCGAGTCTGATATCCCTGACCGAATCCTTCACCTTTGAATCCCTGACCGAGTCTCTCATTCTTCAGCCCTCCTTGACCCTCCGCAAACCCTAAAACACAACTTTTATATACAATTGTTGTGAGAGAAAAAAGACACAAAAGATGGTTTGGTGGAGAAAGTGTAATTATTAATATATTTTTCTTTTCGGTCCTTGTACCTTTCGTAAAGGACAAATGAGATTGTAAATTTTCATTTAATTTTTTTAAATATGAAAATAATAATAATAATAATAATAATAATAATAATAATAATAATAATAATAATAATAATAATAATAATAATAATATAACAATGATTGTTTCACTCATTAGACTTTATAACTGTTATCGTAAATAGGGCTATTCAAAAAACTCGTAGCTCGTGGCTCGCTCGAAGCTCGCTCAGAAAAAACTCGAAATTAGCTCGCTCAAAAATCAGCTCGATTATAAACGAGCCGAGCCCGAGCCAAGGTCAGCTCGGCTCGTGGCTCGCTCGTTAGTTAGCTCGTTGGCTCGCTCGCTTGGCTCGTTTAAATTTAAGCTCAATTTTTATTATATATACATATATAGGGTTATTGGCTTCAAATACTCCTAACTATTACTTTTTGGCCGGGAACACTCCCAACTATGGAAATAGCCAAAGCCACTCCCAACTATCTACCTATTTTCTTTCACCACTCCCTCCGTTAATTTTATTTAACACCGTTACTTGAAGTCTACATGGCATTCCTACGTGGCTGAAAATGCTTGTTGGACTGCATACGTGGCATAAAAAACTTTATAAAAAAAAATACCTAATTAAAATTCAAATAACAATAAAACAAAAGAAAAAGAAAAAGAAGAGAGAGAGAGAGCGCACAACCAGTCGACGCCCCCTCCCCCTCATCTCCTTCTCCTCCGATCATTGACCGTCGACACCAACCCAGCCCCTTCCGTTCTCGGCGACTGCAGCGGCACCCCCGACCTCGCTTCCTCCTTCTCCGTTTGAGCACCCACCGACGAACCTCCTTCTTCTCCGTCCCTCCCCTGTCCAAACCCCAACCTGCAACGGCGTACATCTCCACCCTTAGACCCCCAGCAACCTGGTTCCTATCTCCATCGATTTCGACGAACCCAACAACGATTGATTTTCATTAAATTGCAAGGGAAAAAACCTAGCAGAGCTGTTACCCCCAATCTGGACATTGATTTTCCCACGGTGAAAGTTGAGTTGCAGAATTTGATTTTGTCGATACTTGTGAGTCGGGTATTTGGAGAATCGGGGTTCCGGAGTTCGGATATCAAACTATCCATACTCCGACCTGTCAACTTCTTCGTTGTAAAGGTTAACCTGTTTTCCTCTGTAGTTTCCCATTTTAAGGGTTTTTAGAAAACAACGAAATCCATAAACGATCAACGAAGTTCTCGTTAGCGAAGACGGCAAAACCCCACACAACCCGCTAGTCGTCGGTCCATCCGCCATTGATAAGGTTAGAGTTTTCTTAGAAACGTTTCAGAAAAACAGAGTTGGCGTGTTTTCGTTTTCGTCCCCCACTCTCGGCCGGAATTAACAGATGTGATTTCTATCCAACATGCGATTCTAAATTTTGTTAGTGGAAATTCTGATGTGAGTTTGTTGAAATTAAAAATGGGGGAGATGGATAAGGCTCTGAAACAGAGTATAGGGTCTGGAGTAATGGTGGAATATGGAGATTTGAAGGTTTTAGCCGGTGAAGATTCAACATATTCTGTTAGGGTTCTTGTGAAGAAATTGGGTGAAGACCGAAGATTCAACAGATTCTGTTAGGGTTAGAGAAATCAACGAACAGAAGAAGGGGTTAGGGATTTAAGTCTTTTTAATGCCACGTTGGCTGTCAAACAAGCATGTTAAGCCACGTAGGACTACCACATAAGCATTCAAGTAACGGTGTTAAATAAAATTAACGGAGGGAGTGGTGAAAGAAAATAGATAGATAGTTGGGAGTGGCTTTGGCTATTTCCATAGTTGGGAGTGTTCCCAGCCAAAAAGTAATAGTTAGGAGTATTTGAAGCCAATAACCCTACATATATATAACCGAAAATTATGAGTTTATTATTTATAATATAATTTTTAAGTTAATTACTAAGTTTCCTATAGTATTTTACTTAAAAAAATACTAAATTAAAATAAAATATAAAACTGATATGATACTTTCCAGTAAGAAATATATATTTTTTTATTATAAAATAAATAAATAAACATCGAATTTTAAAACTTTCATTACGAGTATGTCAAAAATTATGTTTTAGTCATGTTATATATCAATATGTGTAAATAATATAAACTTTAAAAAATAAACTAGATGGCTCGACGAGCCGGCTCGGCTCGACTCGACTTTTAACGAGCCGAGCTTGAGCTCAATATTTTAGCTCGTTAAAATAAACGAGCTGGCTCGGCTCGGCTCGGTTTCTAAACGAGCCGAGCCCGAGCTTACCCTGGCTCGGCTCGACTCGGCTCGTTTACAGCCCTAATCGTAAAGAACACGTTTTAAATTATCATAAAATTTTTGTATTAGTTTTATGTTTCAAATTTTATTTTTTTAATTTATTTTCTATAAAATGTTTTTAGTACATTAAAAATAAATTGCTATGTACATTTCTCGTTCAGCTCTTACTTGGTCGGCAACTATCAAACACCAAGTTTCAGACAGAGCTTCTTACTCAGTCAGTCTCTTACTCAGTCAGCTCTAACTCTGTCAGCTCTAACTCAGTCAGCTCTTACCCAATCAACAACTATCAAACAACCCCTATTCTTATTGGATAAAAAGTTATTATTTACAAAATGTTTTTTAAAAAGTTAAGAATAAGTTTTCTAATAAAATTAAAAGCTTATTTTTGTTAGTTTTTTATGTTTTATTATTATTTATTTTAGTAGTTCACGAAAATACTTCCCGTAACGTTTTTAAATATAAATGTTTTTCAATTTCTAGAAACTTAAAAACAAAAATATCTAAAATTTATTTTTTAGAGAAATTAAAAATATATACTTTTAAAAGACACTTCAAAGTCTCTATCTAAAAAAGTTATATATTAAGCGACTTATTAAGTTACAAACAGATCAAATTTATAAAATAATAAAAAAATATCTAAAAAACTTTTAAAAAATATTTAGAAAACTTTTAAATGATATTTAATGAGGTAAATTCATTATATTTGAAACATTTCTTTTAGCTTTTAAAAAACAATTTATAAAATAAAAAAGTTAAATATTAAACGACTAGGGTGACCGTTTGACAAACGGTTTGAAGTGTGTTTAATAATAAGTTTGAACCCGGGTTCATATACTGGTCGACATGGTTTGCGCATACATGTAAGGACCTATTTCACTATAAGAATCTCGATGTTGAGCGAGAACGAGGGTCGGATTCGAAAACCGAGAGAGACGATGAAGATGGAGAAGAATCTAGGAAATCAAACACAAGAAAGATGATGAACTAGTCGAATGATTTCATTGAACCGAATGATTACAAGAACAAGAAATCATCATCAAGCTCTGCAGATTGAGCATTGTTCCAGAAAGCTTCAATGATACCCTTGTAGATAACAAGGTTAATTTGCATTGACGTAATCTCTCTCTAGAAATCCATGACTCTCTCTCTCTCTAGAAATCCATGACTCTCTCTCTCTAGAATGGAAGCTCACACCACTCTATAAGATTTTATCATCTCCACATTTAGAGACTCTTCTTGTAATGGGGCACCCTCACTATATATATATATATATATATATATATATATATATATATATATATATATATATATAGTGAGGGTGACTAAAAAGTGAAAAACATAATAACTGAACAAAATACAGATAAATGAAATAAACATAGATATTAATTAAATCAAAGTTGATTTAATTAATCCGAAGCTTGACTCGATCGAACCGATCTTCCGTTGATTTTTACGTTGACCGTTGACCCGAACGGTTGACTTTTTCAGAAAACGGTCTTCGGTCCAATCTCGCAAGCCTCGAGCATCACAACCCAGTCTCTGAATCAATTCACATGGATTCTTCAGTCGAATGTTTCGGTAAACAGATTTGATGGCGTCAGTCACATAGATTTTAGTTCCAACATATTCCCCCTTGACTAATGCTTTCAAATCTGTTCAACTGCTGAAGAATCGCTCTGCCATACATCTTTAATGAGAAACTGATAAACCGGAGACAATCTGCTATAGAAATTCCCCTTCTGAATAAGCGTCTTATGTTCTTGTTGCTCCAGTTGAGAGCCAAGTGTTCCGCTCACTCGGTTCACACAGTCGGGTACAATACTAAGAAAATGCTGAACATCGAAGTTATAACTGCAAAAAACTGAATCAGATAAACTACTCAATCATCGAACATGCTCTAACTCCAGATAATCGACCCGATAATCCAGTTCCATAATAATTCCTCCTGTTTCTCTAAATTTCTCCAAAAACATCGAGTCGGAAGCGTAAAATTAGATGGGGAGAGTCGAACCGTCGCGATCGGTTGCCTAGAGAAACCGGATAAATAATCTTGAAATCGGACAATCTTGCGAAAAACCAGAATTCGGTTGCTGACAGTTGTGAATAATCCACGTGACTGAGTTTGGATGCGAAAATAAACATCAAATCGGAGAAAAACTGAGATCCCGAGCAAAACATAATCATAACGGAGTCTTCGTAATTTTTGGTGAAGAAAAATGAACTCGGAAAAATATTCCATGAAGATTTATGAGAAATACAGGTGAAAAGGGCGCGATCTAAAAAATTCTGTCCATTATCGTCAAGTAACGGCTCCTCGAGAGATTTAATGGATAATTCCAAAGTTTAAATGAGATTTCAGTTAATCCGGTTAGCTGACATCAGCGTTGCATCAGCTAAAAAATAAAACCGTAAGACATAACGAGAAAACTGCATAATTAACCGGCTAAGAAGCTAACCCGTCAGTGGTCGATAGCTAAAGTGCGCGTGACGCCATTCAGGGGCGGCTCAACATATTTGGTGGCCCCAAGCAAACTAAAATTTTGGGGCCCATTCTCGACTTCTCCAAATGTCAAGTGATTGTCAATAACAAACCCTCCTCCCTTATATCCGGGCATGGGATCGGTAAAAATTAACTAATAAACTACAATTCATAGATCGGTGTAAACAGACAAATCAGCTATTGAACTTTAAAGAAATTAGGAACATCTTTTGCCGTTTGTGACTGTCAGATTGATGCCAAACTACAAATCTACTTACTAAGCAAACTTAGTCAATTACAATTCATTTGTTGAGATTTTAACACAATTAAGTAAACTATCAAGGTGTAAAGTAAATAAAATACTAAGTAGGTGCCTAACCAATTTTAGTGAGTTTGCAATCGTCAGATTGACGCTAAAAGGCCCAAAACCGAGACTGTTAAGCAATAAGCCAAATCGATTGAAGCAATGGGGGTCAAAATGCAGTAGTAATTAGCGGAATGTGAGAGCCACAAACAGATTGAAGCAAGCATATATACAGAAAAAATATGAGAACATAAAACCGAATGAAACAAAATCGATTGAAGACACTTTGCAAAATTGATTGTTTGAGTGATTATATGACTTCAATTGAAACTTAAATACAGAAAAAATGAAAAACCTACCAAAAATTCAACCTAAAGGAACAATGATGATTGATGAACTCAACCAGTAAGCAATCTCAATTCTACATCTGAAGAACTCAGCCTCAATACCAAATCACAAATCCAGAAAACAAAATATTAAGAGCAGAAGTAATTGTAGAACATATTTTGATGTCAGATGATTCGAGTTCAAGAGATCGATTGTAACTGTACATGTGTAGTACCTTTATACCCATGGCTGACTCGAGACATCGAGTTCAAGAGATCGACGAACGACTAGACCCATTAACCTCCTCAAGCGGTCCTTTTTAATACATTTAATCTCCTTCCCCAATCGATTTCTTGAACCTCTCATGATGATTATCATCTTCCCAGGTCCGAGACGACCATAAGGCTATCCGTAATGGTTAAAGCCCCATAAAGCCCCACAAGGGGCATTATGCGCCATGTGGACGCTGACTGGACAAGGGGCTTTATGGGGCTTTATGGTGTAGTGGATAAAGCCCCATAAAGCCCCACCATCATTACTTAATATTTATTTATTTTTTTACTTTTTTTAAACTATTTTAATTAAAATAAAAATTTCAACTAATTAAAAATAAAAGATTACAACTTAATTAAAATAAAACTTTCAACTAATTAAAAATAAAAGATTACGACTTAATTAAAATAAAAATTACAACTAATTTAAAAAAAATTTACAACTTAATAAAAATAAAAATTACAACTTCCATTTCTTCTTGATTCGTTCCATCTTTTTCTGATGGAGGGCGAGGTAAACCGGATCGGCGTTTTCAGGCGGTTTTTTGGCGGGTATTGAGGGAGAGGCATGTTCATAAACATTTGCCAAAGGTTTTGATCGGGTTCGTTCTCCCCGGTATTAGGTCGAGAGTTGGGTTGGTTGGGAAACATTTTTAAAAAATATAGAAGATGAGAAGTAGAAGAGAATTGAGTTGGTGTGGTGTGTGAAAGTTTATAAAATAGATGGGGTATATATAGTGAATAAATATGGTTAAATTAAATTAAGAAAAGAAAAGAAAAAGGCAACGGATAAAAATATAGCCGTTGAACGGCTATATTTTTTGGTTTTAACCCTTCTCTCGGCGTTTTGTCCCTGACGCCCCCGGCGATTTCGACCTCCATAACGCCCCATAACGCCGGGGGGTAATGGGCGGGGCGTTATATATGGGCGTTATGGGGCGTTATCGAGGTCGAAAACGCCCCATTACGTTTAGCCTAAGCATTTACGCACGAAACCTAACATCCCCGCCCCTATTTTTCATTTAATCTCCCCCGATGTTCTAGCTTTAAAGCGTCTCTCTTTTCTTTTCTTGCCTGGACTCTCACACGGTTGGGCCAGCCCAATAATCATTTTTCATAGTCCAAAACAATAAAATAGCCCAATATACCTATGGATCTGCTTAAAAAATTGGGGGCCTTTAGCCCTAGCTTGGGCTGCTTGGCCCATTGGGCCGCCCCTGACGCCAATAAACGAGAACCCTGATAAAATGTAATAAATCCTTGACCAATAAAATTTTTTCTGAAATTCCGTCGCGGTGTTATCTCGTTAATCTTGTTAAAAACCGACAAGAAAAACCACGCAATTAACGAAATAATGTAGAAAAATTGATTAGTGCCAAAAAAAATCTTTTGAGAAAGCACAATCCATGTGATAATTTCTCCACCAATCAGAATTCATCCTCTAATAATGATCCACGACTGGGAAATACATGATCCAACAGCTGACATGCGTGATCCGAGAGAAGGGCTCTGAAACAATGATAAGTGAGATGAGAAAGCACACAATCCAGATCCTACAGATAAGATCCGCTTGATCTAACGGCGCACAGGTAGGTATCCGGGTGAAGGCTTTAGCAGCTAATCAGAGCGCAACAACGCTAAGGGTCTTCAACGGATCTCTTGACCTGGCAGGACCCACCTGACTTCTTTCCTCCAATAGGCAGTCAACAACAGGAAAGAGGGTCTGGCGTTGACTGACAGGATTAGGAGAGAGACATTCCATGTCCTCCTATCAGCTAATGCCACGTCATCGTTTCTTACCTCAAACCTGTGAAACCCTAATTGAACGAGAAAAACTTACCAGAAAATCTATACCTCGCAGAAAAACCGTATAATAGGCATATCTCCTATAATATCCAACCATTTTTGACGAATTTTATACCCGCGAACTCGTATGATCATCCTCTACAAACCTGGACGTTCAAAAACCTCTAAAAACGTCTTGAACGAAAACCCAGTTGTTAAGTTCGCTAAAGACGATTCAAGTTCGCTAGGGGGCCAGAGAAGTTCGCTATGGACTGAAGTTCGCTAAAGTAGAGTGAAGTTCGCTAACTAGAACTTCAAGTTCGCTAAATGTTGATACATGGTCCTGATCGTCATATGAAGTATCGAATACAAGATGAATCACACAAGATTGCTGAGGTCCGAACTCAGGCCGAACCTGGAGATCGGACATGGCCGAACCTTGGGCCGAACCTGAGGTTCAGACCAGCGTGGTTCAGCTTGTATAAATAGGATGTCTTGTATAGATTTGTATAGTTTTTCGGTGTCATATCTTCTCTGTGTACTTGGTGGTCATCTTTGTGGTTAATACAAGTCATTTGTATTTACTCTTCGTGTTTTACTCGTTTACATTGATATCATTAAGAACTAAGTAGAAGATCCACACACTCAAGCAATTTCAAGTGGTATCAGAGCTTTTGGTTTGCTCTACTAGTCGGAAATCATTGTTTTTCGGAGTTTTGATTCAAAATTCTCGTTTTTGCTAAAATGTCAATCCTTTTTGAGTTCGTTTGATCTTCTCCAGTGTGCTTCAAGTCAAAAAGTCATTCCTATTTCATTTCTATTGAGTTTATCTGAATTCCTAGTCGAAAATTCCAGTTCAAAACACTGAAAATCGAGAAAATGGTGTTGAGTGAAGTCTATCTCGTTTGAGGTTCGGACACGTTCAGTGTAACCGCTCCGAACTCTAAGTTCGGACGGAGATCGGCCACTTTCTTGGTTCGGTGAGAATTCGGTGCAAGTTCGGTCTTCATTCGGAGCTAGTTCGGTGTTGATTTTATTCTTTCGTCCGAAGGTCAAGTTCGGCGAGAGTTCGGCGAAGCTCAAGTTCGGAGGAAGTTCGGCGAGAGTTCGGAGGTAGTTCGTAGTGAACAGTAACCACATTTTTCAAAATGTCCGATTTTCAAGCGTTCGCGGCTATTCAAAATTCGGTTCAAGCTACGATGCAATCGATGATGAATTATGATAACGAAATCGGAACAAGTCAAAAAAATCCTAAATAGCTCAAATTGGAAGATTATCATAGTTGGGTTACACGGTTTGAAGCATATGTCTCGGCGAATGATATTGATATGTGGGTATCATATTCTGATCAATATGTCTATCCTAAGGGTGAAGATGGGGAACCAATTCTTCAAAGGAAGCTTTCTTTACTAGAACTGCTCGTTTTTTATCAGAAGATTGTGATTTGGTTTTTGATGCAGCAAGTAGGGGAAAACAATTCTTAATTGTTGGCACTAAAAATAAAGAAGTTGATTTAGTAGCATGGGCTGCAATAAGGGCTCGGTGTCATTATGTTAATAAAAAATGGCTCGGTGGTATGTTAACAAATTGCTCCACTACAGAAACGAGACGGTCACAATGGTATTATTGAAACTTGCTTGAATATGAATAACCCCCTTTGGTATTTTACGTAGACTCTTACGTGAATCAATACGTCCACGTGAACCCTTTTTCGGTATAGCTTTTGCCATATTTTATAATCTCATAAATTTGAGTAAGAGATATATGGATATATCCATTTCATGTCAAAAAAGATCCCCCTTCTTATTTGTATATTGGGTCTTTAACGAGTCTTATTATCCTTGTCTTTGTTTCTTATTATCCTTGTCTTTGTTTATGTCTTGGTTTGGAACAAATTACGAACAAAAGAAAGCGTATCAAGCTGAGAAGAAAGCATATGGTACTTTAACGATGGCATTGCCGACAAAATTATTACATCAATTTTCAAGTAACTACACGGCAAAGAGTTTGTGGGATGCTTTAGAAAAGAAATGTGAAGGTAATGACCAATACAAGAAAAGTCGCTAAAAGGTGCTGAAGAAGGAATTTGATAGTTTCAAACATTATCACAATGAATCGATTCCAAATTTGATTGCACGGTTTGCTCATTTAATGAGTGAAATGAAATTGGTGAATCTTACTCTTTTGGTCA